>CM073327.1:327026-369526 GCA_037043015.1 Bryum argenteum | reverse complement strand
TGTTGTTCCTAAGTACTATATTACAAGATTAAAGAATAACAATACTAATACATGTATCCCAAGTGAAGTCTCTATTCAATCAATTTTTTCTATACTACTTATTCTTAACTAGAATAATTACTTCAATTCTCGTCCTATGTAGTCGTAATTTGATGTTGCAATTTCCTCGCTGCTCTAACTAATCACCCTTTGTCAATTGATCAATTGCCTACAATCTAATATGCCCACCGCAGTCGCTTCCGCTTAGAATCTCGCAACAAGTTTCACTAAAAAGAAACGTAGTATTCAAACGCCTCATGAGTATTTGGCAAATCGACATTAAAGATCAGCTATTACACACTTACATTTTCACAGATCGGTCCACGAGACAAATCCAAAGGGGCAATTGCCCAATGGCACTTCAAAGATTATACTCTCATTTAAATCCCTAAAATAATGATCATATCTAAAAACGTGTACTAGTCATGTATTTGAAGAAACAAGGCGGAAGTCGTTCGACTCTAGAGTATTTGTCTCCTAAATACTTCCGGCATTTGACAAACTCATAATACTTAGTTACGACCAGCGCTTTGCATCAACTTGAATTCTCAAAGACCACACACTAGTGCGACCCAATCACTCTAATCTTCCTAAACGCCCTTCCCAATAGTCAACTGCTAACTGGTTCCCTCCCTGACTCAGGCCGACCAATAACCATGATACTAAGAAACGCTATCAATGGCCTACGAGACTAATCTGCACCAGAACTCCTTCATGCTGCAAATTCCTCACTGCTTCTAACTTGTCAACCTTGTTCAATTAATCAATTACCTAGTGTTTAACATGAGTTGTGGTCACATATTAGAAACGAGTTTCTCACTTAAGCGTAAAATTCAAACAACTCTCCCGAATATTCGAGATCTAACGCCCGAGGTCGCCTTTACGCCTCCTTACAAATGAAGACACTCTAGTTAATGTCCGTTGGAGACAAATGCCATGGGCAATTGTCCACTACCACTTAAGAAACAACAAGCAATCAACATTCGTTTATTGGACAATCAAATATTCATGGCTAGTGGTCGTTTTTACTTGAAGCTACCAAAGATGAAATCTATTCCGACTCAAGACAATTTGTTTCTTATTTCCTTCACAAACTTTTAACAACCTGATGAATTATATCTGAAACTGCCCAAACTAATTCTGGACTAGTCATATGCATCACATACAAGTGCTGCCCGGCCGGCCGATTTTTTGTAAACGCCCTTCCCAAAGGGGCAAATTGCCCACCGCCATGTACGAATTTTGTGCAAGTGTACTATACGATGTCAAATTTAATCGTTTATACCATAATTATATAACTAGAATACAGTGTATAAAAATACTTACACCAAAAGAAATACGAGCTCGTGAACTCAAAGACGAACAATGTACGCTTCAAAAGAAAGCACTCACCGTTGCAATTACGTCTTCACACATGTAAAAGAAGATAAAAGAATACGCCGCTTGCAACGGGCAAAGCTTCAACACACCGATACGGACCGGTTCAAGTCACGGAACCACCGCATGCAAGCACGATTCATTCTCGACAAGAAAACAAATTTTTTCCTCGGTCACAAGGAAAACAACTACTCAATCCAATAAAGCTTTTAGTAATCATCATCAAAGGACAATCATAAAACGAATGTACGAGCTTTCAATGGGAGTAGTGTATTACCTTTTCAAACTTGCAAAGATCCAACAGATGCAGACGCTTGTTTCGAATCCTCAAAACAATATACAAGTCGAAAAGATCCTTGACATTCACTCCTTTTTGTGTCCCGAAACTACAACCACCATGATAAGATCTGTTTTATTATACTTTCCGTGTATAATGATGTCGTCCTCCCTACCTCGTAACCACTCTCCGCAGTTGAAATCAGTACACAGAATCACCATGTGGTGGGTTAAGATTACACCAACACATAAATACAAGGTATAACCTCAACCACACGATCTGACGCTCACTAACAAAGCGAAGCAAGATGCTCGCATACCACTCATCTTCAAAGCATATTAAAAACTGAACTCCTTTCTTAAAATCAGTACACAAAATCAAGATGTGGTGGAGTCGATGGACTACGAAAACACCAAAACATGTAGCCTAAATCAGCCACCGTCTTCACAAAAGTGACATCATTCGAAAACTGAAAATGGTTTTCTCAATTGGCAACCTTCATACAAAGCAGAGTACTACATATTGAGCATTTGTTGCAGCGCACGTACCCCCAACAATGGAGATCGAAAGAATAGAGATCGTATGAAGGCAGATGCCCGAAAGTAAGTTTATGATGATCATTCCCGAGTTCGGGACCTCATTGACCATCGCCAGTAGTTCTACGACACAACATCGACAACCACCCCCGACCCGGGTGAATCATGGTCCACCCTCGCAATCAATGACGCGTGCACATCAAAGACGGCAAGATCGCCTCTCTAACCCCTCCACAAGACCTTGCACATGAAAAATCGGAGACAAGACGATGGAGCTTACATACAAAGACATGGTATCGATGGAGAGGTGTACTCACAGGCACAACGAATTTATCAAGTCGGTGCAGATCGTGCGCCACAGGAAGATGGGCTAATGTAGAAGTTCCGCAAGAATGCTCCTAAATACAAAGAGTCAATTGCAATACGAACCGCCGCTGCCGTTGACAATAATAAAACGTTGTCGCTCCAAAGACCTCAAAGTAGTCGGCAATCGACAACATGAGGTCGGCAATGGGTGGCGACGGTGCAGGTGGAGGAAAAGCCACGAGAAACGCTCGTAGGCGATTGCGAGCTCCACATCGTAGATGCTCAGGAAGAGTGGTGACAGTGAATGCAACCACCGCCAATGCGCCGCCCCACGCTATCCCAAATCCTTAATTTCGAAATCGGCTGCGCTTTGATTGGAAGTTGGAATTTACGTTTCTACTCATGAAATTACCATGATGTAACTTCTCCTAATTAAGAATTGTTGTTCGGGAAGTTTTTTGATGAGAATCTAGCTAGTTTACCCTTCTTCATAAACTTATTCGATAATTCTATTTGATTCTTGCATGGTAATTGGGTAATATACATGTGATACTTTGGTAATATTTAGAATATAAGTCGGAATAAAACTAGTCTTTCAAACTAAATGGGTAATTTGAAAACTTCGTTCGTGTGATTTTTATAAGATCTTATGGTAAAGTCTAGTGGCCATCGAGAATATTAGCATTACGAACGGACACTTCATTCATGCCGGCCCCCTTAGAAAGGACCGAAGTTTCTATTTATCTATCTTTGTTTTTGCCAATAATTTTTATTGTTATTACAAACTAAGTCTACTTTGTGTTGTTAAAATTGAGACTTTTCCAAACAAGTATGAAGGATTATTTAGCATACATTTTAGTCAAGGTAGGTTTTACCTTTGCAAGCTAATTATCCAATTTCAAATTCCTTTATCATGATTATTGATACATTTATATGAACGGAAGTTGAATTCCAACAACTTTCTAATTGGAAGGTTTTTGATTCTAATAGTTTTGGTATGTGATTTGCAATGATGTTTTTACACCAAAATAATTATTGAATGACATGTTTCTTGAAGAGCCATATTCTCTTTACCAATTGTTACATATCAATTTTTTGTGAAGATGGATTGCAATTTGAATTTAGATTTAGGGTAGATTTTTGCTCAATCAACCATTGAATACCGTGATTTATAATAATTTTGGTGCAAGTAATCTAGTTTTGATTTTTCTTAATCTAAAAATTTGGGGTATATTTTTACCAACGCAAGGTTACCAATTAGCACACAATTAATTTATAAAACTTAATTACAAAATCACGAATTTTGATAAATTTTGAATGATTAATATGAAGAATTACTCAAAACTCAAGCCCTTGCTCAAAAAAAATTAGAGGCTACCCTCGTTAATTACGTAAATCAATCAACTTGGGTAATTCAGGAATATTAGTGTGAAGATGTTAACATGTTAGTGGAAAAAAAATTTGAAATAAATGTCAATATCAAAAAGGTTTTTTTGAAATCTAACAACTCTCTAGTGAGAAGATTTTTTAACCAAATACTTCTGGTATTAGATTTGCAATGATGTACACCATGATGAAAACAATGAAAAAATGGTTGTTTATTAAAGACCTATATCTCGTTCATTTACTGTTGGATTTTTTAAATTTTTTTTTGTAGTTAGGATTTTAATTAGGACTTTTTATGTGTAGATATTTGATTTGATTCACCATTGCAAGGCTATTATTTGAGCAAATAAATTTTAGAGGGTCAAAATCAATTTATTTTTTTATTTTTATTTATCTATTTATTTTTGGATGAGGCTCTACGGATCCAGGTTACTACTTGAGTTTCGAGTAAGCTTAAAAAAATTTGGAATTTTTATAAAATCTTAAGTGTAGTAAATGTGAAATTGAGTTGAAGGAGGTAAGAAAAAACATGCATACAAAGGCACGCTTTTGACTCCATATTATTCACACATAACCATGAAATTTTCAAAATCCCAACGGTGGATGTAGTATTTGGTAGTCAATAAACATAGTTTGAAAAAAAAATTTAAAAAATTAAAAATCCCATCGAAATATGAAGTCCCCACCACAAAGTAATAAAATAAGAGATGGGCATGCTCGAAAAAAGGGTTGAAAAATGAACCCTTGATTCCTCAACTCGATTCCAACTGTCAACGGACAGAACGTGCGGATGAAATTCACATGTTTATACATCCATGACTGACAGGATTTAAACGTGTTCTCAAATGAGTATATAGGATAAAAAAAATAAAAAAGAAGGCAGTCTGCCATGCCACCTATTCCCCAGCACGTACTGTGCCCCTCCTCTTCGAGCAATCTGGTTGGTGGCAAAAATAATAATTCAACATCCTCGATCAGGCTCATAGAAGGGAGAGATTGAATATAGCTCGAATTTCAGATTTCACAATCTATGGTGAAGTACCTAGTGTAAGCAATTTTCGTGCATGCAGAAAATAAATGAAAGTAGATTCATGAATTTTGAAGGCTCATATGTGTTTCTAAAATGGTCCCCTAATTTTGCATCCTATAATGTTCATTGTGAGTGCATGCTACTGCTGAGTGAAGAAGCTATCATGCATTTCTAAGTGAAGAAGATTATGTATCTTTGAGTAAGGATGCTATTATGTATCTCTCAATGAAGAAGTTATTGCATATCTCTAAGTGAAGAAGCTATTATGTGTCTCTGAGTAAAAAAGCCTAGTGCTGCATTGTTGGTGTCGCTCTAGTTTTGAGCAGTCTCCCTTAGAACCGCCTTACATGGGGAGTCAAACTATCTATGGGTTCGATGGAAAGCAAAACTCTTATCAATGCAATTGGTCCATTTTTGAACTACGAGTAGTGGACTAACCGCATTGAGATGATTTTTGTCCTCCTTTGGCCCCATGCTCGCTTGACGCTCATGTAAACGGTCCCTTATTCTCAATTGCAATCAAATAATACCAAACAAGAAAGGTGTGTATTTTTTTCTAACATGCTTTTCTACCAAGAAAAAAAAAAACAACTCTCTTAATTCAATAATTGCCTTGCAATGGTGGAACCCCAAAACTTGCAAAAATAAAGAAAAATAGACCCTTTCACCAAAATAAATGTTCTCTCTTAACGACATTGAAGATAAAGTTAAGTTATTCTTCAAAATTACAAAATTTTAAATGGAATCTAATCCAACTAATAAATTTGAGAGTTAACATCTAAGCACACCAAATATTAAGTTGATAATATTGGATGACAACCCAAAACATTGAAGAGGCATATTGTCTTCATATAGACTTTAATTCCTTCCGAATCACACTATCACTTCCGATAATGTCACAAGCACTTCGCTCAAATGTGCTAATAAAGAAGCGCCACATCGTGTCTTAATTAGCCGACTCACATTGAATGTAGTGCTTCCTCTTACGGCGTTTGCTCTCTCAAGCACCACTTCCTTGAGCGGAATTGTTGCTTAAGCTTTTCATGCAAGTGTTGCAAAACGTAAAGACAAGCTTGAAGAAATTATGTTATTGTAAGGTTTGAGTGAGTGTTGCAAGTATTGGAGCGGACAAGATTCGTAGCATTCGAAGTCGCAGGATTTGAACAAGTACCGAACGTCGAGTGGCGGACACGCACTTTGCCAACTTTGTAAGTCTATTATTCTCTCTTCATGATCATATATCACTCCAACGCCGCTTATTATTCCGCGCTTGAATCGCCTCTTAGCAACCCAAACCTTGTCAATACCGGAATATGACAATAAAGGGTGCAAAGTGTTCCATACAATATGTATAACCATTCTCATTTCTCTCCGTTCAAGATAGAGTGCAAAAACACATGTCATTTGTGTGCGGTGATATTGATTGTGATGTGTTTGTCTCATTCTTGCTATTAGTAGTTCCCCTTCGAATACTAATGATAATAATTTGTACGTGTAGGTACACCACTTACTTCAAAGATGTCTAGTTCTTCAAAAACAAGACATCGTGTGGATTTGAGTGGATCTGAGAAAAGAAAGATTTGTGAAGTTCATAAAAAATTTCCTTCTTTGACACATTCTGAGCTTGCACAGCATATGGTGGAACATCATGGTTTTAGATTGGTGAATCGAACTACAATCACCAAATTTTTGGAGCATTCAGAGAAATGGCTTGAGTTTGAACCTGAAATTCATCAAGGTGAAAGAAAGAGGTCTAGGCATTCTAAGTATCCTCAACTAGAGAAAGCTTTGATGCTATGGTTTGCACAGATTCGAGCGAGAAGAGGAATTCTAAATGATGCAATGCTTTATGAGAAAGCAAAGAGACCCGTAGATGCTTTTGGCATCTCTCGCAGAAGACTTCAAGCTTTCTCCGGGGTGGTTGTGGAAATTCAAGTTAAGGCATGGAATTGCATGTCATAACCTTCATGGTGAATCTAGCGATGCGGATGCTCATGGTGTTTGTGTTTCTCAACACAAATTGTTTGCAATAATTGGAACTTATGACATGGAGGATGTTTTTAATTTTGATGAAACAGTTTGTTTTATAGGGCTCTCCCTTCAAAACCTTGAATGTAGGTCGTCCAAGGGGAATGAAGAAATCAAAGGATCGTATCACTTTGGGGTCGTGAGCTAACATTTCGAAAAGGAGCAGCAAGATGGTATTTATTCACAAATCGCTTCGCCAAGGTGTTTCCCTAAAACTTTTGATCCTAATGTCTTTGTGCACTACTACAACAATAGCACAAAGATGGATGACCAAAGACATTTTTACAAACTTGGTGATGTATGAAAATATGAGGATGCATGCACAAGGGAGGAAAATCTTGATTTTATTGGACAACGCTCCTAGCCATCAAGTTGAAGGCATCCAAAAGACATTGATTGGTGAGTTTGAGGCATATGTTTTGTCCAATATTACCCTTTTATTTTTTCCAAGAATGTGACTTCTAGTCCAACCATTGATCAAGGGATTATAGCTTCCTTGAAATTGCGTTATAAAAGGAAGTCGGTGGCTTGGACAATAGAGCAATATTCTGCTACCGATGTAACACAAGATTTGGGATCTATCCATACGGACCTGTTGCATTCCATGGTATGGATTGTTGGAGCATGGAGTGAGCTTGATGGTGAAACATTTCGTAATGCTTGGAGAATCTCCAATATTTTGCCTCGAGATTGGAATGCGGATATCATCGAAAAAGGTGAAGAAGAGGATAGAACTGAAATTGGTGAACTTGAAAAGCTTATTGGAAGTTTGGATCTTGGCAAATCGAAGGATGGCAATCTTATCCGTAAGCTTTCACCTTACATTACATTGCTATGGTTGTCAAGACAATACCGGGTGAATACTCTACTTTAAATTATAGAGTTAGTAGAGAATGGTGAAATATCATCACCAAAGTTGGAGAACCACCAAGAAGAAGATCATGAAGATGAAGCAGCTTGATAAAAACAACATGGAGCGCTCAACAATTCAAGTGGTTGAAGCTCGTGTTGTCGCGCCGTATGTTTGGATTATATGATAGGAGAGGGATCCTCAAGTTTTACCTCGCAGAGAGTTGTTGCGATGGAACGAATTTGTGACAAGTTCTCGAAGTTGTGTGTTGCACATGTGACTTGTACAAAGTCATCCGATATCGTGTTTTATGCTAATTGATTGAAACTCAATAGGGCTCGCAAGTAAGGTAAGTCTTTCTATCATTTTGCTTCTATGTTCATCATTGTAAAGGTTGCAACTTGTAACATTGATTTGAGTTTGCTATTCCAATTTATATTCTACTTATTAGGTTCAATAGACAATTAATTGGAAAGTATGATTTCTAATATGCTCTCTCGGTAGTTAAGTGCTAACTTATGTTTTTTCCTTGGAAGGCTAGGAGGAAATATGATAAGTTTGGCAAATGACTATAGTGTTGATTGATTTTTTCTTGTTATGTAGGAGTTTGAAGTATAACAAAATATGCAATCCACTTTGAAGGGTTCATGGTGAATGCAAGAGCATCACAAACCAACAAGCATCGAAGAAGTTTACCTCACAACAAACAAACTAGAAGAGTTTTATTTTATCTCGTGCATGATGATGCAAAATTTTAGATTGTTGTCACTTCAAGACATATGAGAGGTGATCTATTCCTCGTAAAGTTGTAACAAAGAGGATACAAAATATGATTAGAGCTCGCTTTATTGTTGTCTTATCACATGTTAGAATATTGGCATGTGACTCTTTACCTTGATGTCAATAAATCATGTTCTTATACCATTTAGATGGTGATGATTGGCACATACATAAGAAACTTGAGCATATGAGTCAAGAGATTGAAAGTGTAGTGAATTTTTTTAGTAAATCTCATATTCTATACCTATGCATGCTAAAAGTATTCTTCATTACATTTCTAAACACTTCCATAATATCACACTTACAATTAATTCTTTACAATCACAGATCGAAATTAACACTAGAGACCTCTTCACTATCACATGCATTTTGGTCACCCAAGGTGTGACAATAAAGGGTGCAGAGTGTAATAGACATATCATTAACCATTTGGACCAAAATTTCAGATACGAGTTGGCATAGATTGTCGAGACTTACGTAGAATGTTTGGGTGCAAAAATAGAAAGTGAATTAGTGCTTACAACTAGAAAGTTTTTGCATAACATCCATATATTGCAATCGTGGAATATAAGGGATTCCCGAAAAATTTCTTCATTCAAATTAAGCGCATGAATTAGTGAACCATGCCACATGTTGTAGAAAGCGGGTACCACTTGGGCGCGGGTACCACCGCGCGGGTATCACCTAGGCGTGGGCGATGGGTATCATGCGGGCGCTGGGCGATGGGTATCATGCGGGCGCGGGCGATGGGTATCATGCGGGCGTGGCGACGGGTATCACCTAGGCGCGGGCGACGGTATCACCTCGGGCGCCGGGCGAGGGTATCACCGGGCGCGGGCGACGGGTATCATGGGCGTGGCGCGGTATCACCTGGCCCGATGTGTTTGGTGGCGCACCTTCTCTCCCCTCCCATTTCGATTTCCGGGTTTCGCGAAGCATCAAGTTCTCGTGTTTTTCCGTGTCGTTGCTTTCTATGTCGCGACAAAGGTAGAGTTTTTCCGCCTCTTTCGGGTAGAGTTTTTCCTTTGCGCTTTGCCGGTGGGGTTGTTCCGGCGCGCTTTGCGCCGGGTTTTTCCGCGCGCGCTTGCCGTGGGGTTGTTCCGAGCGCTTATGGGCCGGGGTTTTTCCGGGGCGCTTGCTCGTCGGGGGACGCCAACAAAGAACGCCGACGTAACAGGCGGCGACGCCAATAGCAAGTGAACGCCGACATCAAAAACAATGCCAACGCGAATCTCAAGAACTCGTATGTGGCCGCCCATCATCGCTGTTGCATGAGTTTTGTATTTGATTGCGGACTTCCTCATATCTTTGCGTGTGTGTTGCCACTCAATAATTGTAGCACTTGCTTGGTCCGATTTGGCGACGTTAATCACAAGCTTAGGGAGATTGTCAGAGCGTAGTAATACACCCGACTCGCAACGAAATCACATACTTGCTATCTTTCAAACGGAAACTAACTTTTCTTGTCCTCAAAAGTCTTTTCTCAGCTTTGCGATTTCCTTTGTAACGATTCCACCGATGTAATGCATGAGTGCGCCAGAAATCACATACCCCGACGGTTGCAATCTAGCTTTTACCGTCGATGAACCATTTTCGCTGGATGATGTCACTTTTGTGAAGACGGTAATTGATTTGAATGCACCTAGATTACATACACACTTTTAATCTCATCAAAGAGTGTATGGGAAGCATGTCTTACGACTTTACTCAAGTACGTGCAGAGAGACATGCTCCCAAAGTTGTACACCGCAAAGATAGCTCACCGCAACGGTTTGTGATAGTTTACAAATCTCACTTCCTTTAGATAATGATGATGCTCAACATTATCAGTAAAATTACTAAGAACATGCTTCCCGAACCAGCCTTTGTGTCGAAATACGATTAATATTGATTCATAGACGACAGAGCTTTTTCTTCTAAAATAATTATTTGGCTCGCCGAGACTACTTCATCGATGTTCTCGCTCGTAATCGTTTTCCTTTCGTACTTTCTTTTTCTCTTTAGCTAATGATTCAAAGTTGAATAAAAATTGATCTCAGCTTAGATGGTCGATGATTGTAAAAGTATAGGAGACTCGTAAGGAGGTTATTTCTTAGTGGTGCACCAATGGAAATGCTTTGTGAGAGATGATGCCCAGCTTGTAATAGGCAAAGCATCTTGCATGCTCCTCGTCACACTTTGCGCTCCCACCGCTCACATACACCGATGGCTACTAAATAAATTTGTATACTACGAAGGCTATCAACCATAAAGGATAATGATTGAACTCTCTCAAGGTTTCTAAGAGGTATAAGTATGTTGTCGTCAAACATGAGTAATATGCTTAGTTTTAAGCCCTCGTCGGTAAGCATCGATTGTGTACTTTAGGCTACATGTGTTGGTATATTCTTAGTCCATCGATTCCACCACATCTTGATTTTTTGTACCGATTTCAAGAAAGGAGATCGCTTTTTATATGCTTTGAAGATGAGTGGTATGGACTTCATGCGAGTGGTGTACGACACCTTGCAATGCCTTCAAGGTCAGTCGTAAGCACCGTGATCGTAGATAAGGTTACACTTTGTATTCATGAGTTTATGAAGGTCGACTAACCGCACGAAGAAAGAAATCTTATCATGGTGGTTGTGGTTTCCAGACACAAAAAGGAGTGAATGCCAAGGATCTTTTCGACTTGTATATTGTTTTGTGGATTCAAACAAGGCATCCGTTGGATCTTTGCAAGTTTGAAAAGGTAATACACTACTCCCATTGAAAGCTCGTATATCTGCTTTTATGATTGTCCTTTGATGATGATTACTAAAAGCTTTATTGATTGAGTAGTTGTTTTCCTTGCACCGAGGAAAAGTCAAGCTTTCTTGTCCGAGAATGAATCACGCTTGCATGCAAAGGTTCCGACTTGAACCGTCCGTATCACGGTGTGTTGAAGCGCGCACTGCAAGCTTAAGCGACGTATTCTTTAATCTTCTTTTACATATGTGATGACCTAATTGCAACGGTGAGTGCTTTTTTTGAAGCGTACATTGTTCGCCTTTGAGTTCACGAGCTCGTATTTCTTTTGATGTAAATATTTTTATACACTCGTATTCTAAATGTATAATTATGGTATAAAAATTGAATTCGACGTCGATAGTAGTACAACTTGTACAAAATTGTACACTTCCAAAGGGGGCAATTGACCACCGGGAAGGGCGTTTAGAAAAAATCGACCGACCGGGCAAAGACTTGTATGTGATGCATACGACTAATCCGCAATTAGTTCGGCAAGAGGAATTTGCAAAGACGAAGGAGTTCTCAAAAGCGATTAGTCTCGTAGGCCATAGCGTTTCTTAGTATCATGGTTATTGGTCGGCCTGACTCAGTGAGGGAGCGAGTTAGCAATTTAGTAATTGAGACTTAAGGGCGTTTACGAAGATGAGGGTGATTAGGTCGCACTAGTGTGTGGAGGGAGCGAGTTAGCAATTGACTACCGAGAAGGGCGTTTAGGAAGACTAAAGCGATTGGGTCGCACTAGTGTGTGGTGCATGTAATTCAAGTTCACCAATCGCATCCCGGGCAATTGCCCACCAAGCTTGTTAGTGACATTGTTAGACCGACACCGTGACTTTCAACATTTCTTTTTGTTGAATACGCACTGCTCAGAGATATTGACCATTCCAACTTTTCATGTGCGTAAATCTAGCACCATCAAATAGGACTTTTACCAAAGAAACTTGGATCTCTGCTTTCATGGACATCTTCAACGACTCACAATGTAAGTTTTTACAATATAAGCTCCTAATTCCCAAGTTTGTAGAATGTTTTATCTTAATGCCGTAAGTAGCATTTTAGAAATTGGACAGTCCTAACTTTATCGGTTCTAACTTCCTCGTTAGGGAAGTAGATTAATTAATGTACCAGAATTAACTTTTTGTTAGAGGAGATAGTACAAGAAAATGCACCCAAAGGGGCAATTGCAACTTGCGGCATTGTTAGTGTATTTTACGCGCGAAAAATTCCTTCACCGAATGAAAATTTATCGCATCAGCAAGCAATCGCGCCCACCGTCCTAACTTGTTAGTGAAGTAGGTAAAATGAACAAATGGGAATTAACTTTTTGTTAGAAAAGTACTAGATAGTACGTTCGATCCCAAAGGGCAATTGCCCACCGAAACTTCCATTTAGCGCTACTTAATGCGCGAATATTCCTATACCGGAATGAAAATTCCATCGCACTCACAGGGGCAATTGCCCACCGAACTTGCGACATTTAGTGCCACTTAATGTGAGAATATTCCTATACCGAATGAAAATTTATCGCATCAAATGTAAGCAATTGCCCACCGTCATAACTTCTTGTTGGGAAGTAAATTAATTAATAGCCGGAAATTAACTTTTGTTAGAGGTAGATAGAACAAGATATTGCACCCAGCCGGGCAATTGCCCACCGGAACTTGCGACATTGTTAGTGACTTCAAGTATCTTTGTAATAAGGGATGAAGAAGCGAAAGGAGACGGAGAGGGTGCCCGACATTCCATACACAGTGCCCAAGAAGTTGTTCGATGTAGTTAGAGATGCGAATGTCCGTGAGACCGCAATGTGGGCAAGAAGTACCAACTCGGCAGCTTTAGCCACTCCTCGGCAATGGTCGATGGAGTCGCAGAAGATGCCCAAGGACAAATGGGTACCGCTTACGAAGTTGTGGTGAATAAAGACGCTTCCCCAAGATCAAGTGGCGATACGACAATGGCGTCCGTGAATCGCGACGGATGTAAAAGTGCATGGCGACAACCTCATTGTATGGCTCGGTCAATGCATCCGTAGCGTTGCCAACCTCTATTTCTTCAAGGAAGACAAGTTTGAGCCGCGGCCACTTTTAGATGTAAATTTTTAGTCCACGGCGAGGGGAATATCCGAGTTTCACCGCGGTCCTATTCTACCCCAGTGACGAAACGCGGGCTTTGAATCACCAAAGACACAGAGGAAGAGGACACTAGAAGCATTGGCGAGAAGAATTGCTGAAATCAACAAGGCGGTAATCTCAAAGCCACCGCCAAGCCACACCCCGAAGTCGAAAAAGGCCCTCCGCACTAACGATTGCTTGTCCTCCAAAGAAAAAACCGCAAGAAGAAGGACAAACAAAAAGAATAGATGAGGAAAAGGAAGCAGAGGCGAACCTAGCATTGTCGTTGTCGATGCCCCAAGCGCGGGCAAATGGTCTAAAAGGAGAAGAAGTGGCGATGGAGGATGATGAAGACGAAGTCGGTGAAGATACGACCAAGCCTCTTAGTGCCAAGGTGATAATACGCCCGGGGTCAATTGCCCACCGAGAATAGTGAGGAAGAGGAGGTAGAGGAGGTCGTCTCAACTAAACATTCCAAAGGCCGTAGAAAGCAACTCCGAAAACCAAAAGGAAGTGGACCGACCAAGCGCCATGAAGAAGTCCGAGAAGTGTTCGGGGGAAGAAAGCGGTTCATCAAAGGAGGTACAAGAGGAAACTAAACCAAAGAAGCCAAGAGAAGACAAAGAAGAATCCAAAGAAACACCCCACGAAAGTACCCAAGGCAAGGAGATAGACGTGAAAACTTTCCAGAGGAGCCGATTGAGTTCGTGGACCGAGTCAAGCCCATGTACATTTGGGGACAATCTTTCACGGCCGGTGGACGCAAACGATGAGACTCGCACCGGGCGGAAATGAAGTACCGCCCATTTCACAAAGACTGCAGACAAACTTGTTCCAAGTCTTCTTGACGCCCCGTACACCCACGGAAGCGCATACTTACACTCATGCCCATTTGTGATGAGAAACCGAAACGCTCGTCGCTTGAATCGCTGCTTTATATCATCAATGGGCAAAGATTCGCGGCAAGCCGCGCCCGCATCATCAAGCGAGTAAGGACGCCGATTCAACTCGCCAAGGACATATACGTAACGCGACATGCGATTTTGTATGGACGGATGACAACCTCTTATTGTCGAGCTTTCAAGAAGGGTGAACAACACAAATCTCTTCCACTCGACTCCCTGCAGTACCTCCTCCACATTCAAGACGCTGCTGACCTATGGGTGCACTACGGTAACCCAACTTCCGATGGCAAATCCAAGTCAAACCGGAAGGTATGTCATCTATCATTTTCTTGTTCGTTATTGATTAAGGTTTGCAATCCAAAGGGCAATTGCCCACCTGGCTTAAGGTGTATATCAACGTTAATAATTGAGATCATCTTCGCTATATTGCTTGTGTAGGAGTTCCAATTGAAAGCAGCTGAGACTTTAAACGCAATGACAAAGTGAGGAATGCGAACAAGACCGCAAAAAGAGAGATCCGGGCGAAGCTTCGAGTTATTTGTGCGCCGATGTGCCGCACAATCGAATTATGGATGCCTTCCACCGGGTACGAAAGTGGCGATCTTATTAATCCGACACGAACACAAATGGAAGGAAGATGTCAAGCCATGGGAACGCAAACACACCGTCGCGCACACGCTCAAGTGTATCCGTGGTATGGGAACGATAGTTTGACCGAGCTTGTAGCACGAATAACACAGGCCTTGAGATTAACGGTGAGCAGACGCCAACGCCGGAAAATGAAGAAGTAGTTCTTCCGCCTAAAGTATACATTGGGTCGAATGACCTAAGAACAAATTCTCGCATACAACAAGGAGTGGACTCGACGTAAAGAAGCGTAAGAACGCCGCGATTCGCCGGATAAACAAGTACTACCCGGCTATGCTTTGAGAGATGATGACGAAAACCGGAGGCGCGGCAACGCTTCAAGACGGAGATAGGTTTCAACTCCGCCCACACGGACGAGTTGATCCGGAGGGGTACTAAGCTCTACCGCAAAGTTCATGAAAGCTAGCGACAACCCGAGGCGCGAGCAAGAGAGCCCTCCGCTTGGTTTTTAGCGGAGATCGCCCGTGCTCAAAAAAGAAACCCTTCTCCGACCCGACGTTGCACCCCCTCGTATGGCGTATTGAGAAAACTCGAATTTCACGGTTCTCAAGGTTATCCATGCGGAAAACCAAGACGTATGGGGTGAAGTATATCGAGGATTGGCAAACCGAATCACATCGAACATCGCGGTGGGCATTTTAGACTTCCGTCCCATCGACGAATTCCTCGAAGAGGAGGATTTTGAGTTTGATGCTATGAGTGGGCGCAGCTACAAATCCATCTTGACGTGCCATCAAGCCGCCAGATTTGTTACATCCCCCGTCACACCAAGTTGGTGATCTCGCATCAGAATAAATCAAAGGAAGTGCAACGCGCTGACAACAGATTTTTCCGAACTATACAAAGGCAAGAATCTCAATACATAGCGGCAACGGTGGAGAAATATTTTTCTTGAATAGCACGATCAAGAAGGGAAATGGGGTTGTTGTGCTCATCTATTCAAGAACGGTTGCCAACCCTTGGCTTGGAAAGAAGTTCTCCGTGAGCGGCAGAAGTTCAAGAAGATTGGCTCACATGAGAGTACCCATCTCACGAGGATGAGTCGCGCATGGAGGTCTACCTAGACTTCATTGAGCAAACCTTCAAATAACTCCCCAAGATGACATCCCCCGCAAGATTATCCGCATTGCCATGGGTCGAAAGGCGATGATCGCCGCAGCCGGTGAGGGCCGCACACATTTTTTATTTCAAATTGTAGATCCACTGGGCAATTGCCCACCGTCGGGAGTCTTGACATATATCGGTTTGCATGCGCTATGTAGTCCTATTTGTATTATTATGGTTCGAACAAATTGTAAATTCCAGGGGCTATGGCCCAAAAGGTGGATTCCTACACTAACCGGTTTTTTGTTTTGGGCGTATGAATGGTTTGAAACCTATAGCCGCGCTTCCTCAGGAGATTCGCTTGATATGTTAGCCTTCGCCATAAGTTCGATGTAACTTAACAGGTTTGCGACCTTTTCCACCCCGAAAATCAATCGCCGATGTCTCGCATCATCATGGCCTCGAGTTGGAAATCTAAAGATACGCACTGAATCCCGAGAACTCGGATGAGAGTGCCACAAATGTTGCCACGAAGACATCACGACAAATTTCGATGCCGGTATTTTGGCTAGGAGGACGCCGAAGTCGCAGTAAGACGAATGCGCAGATGATGAAGTGCACCAAACATTCGAGGATATCCGCTCGTAGTCCGTAGTATTTCCCACTTCTTCATATTTCGATTTCTATAATTACGCTTCTTCACGCTTTAAGTTTAAGTTCTTCCGCTTACCTAAGTATACTCACTCATTCGTGAATGTAAAGGCGAAGATGAGGACGATGCGGATGAAGGTGAGGACGGCAAAGACTCGCCGAGTATTCACCGCGACTAAAGCGACTTCGATCTCCAAGGAGATCTCGCATATCCGGAGAGGTTTGCAACATTGCTCGAGAGTTCAAGAATATCCCGCCGTCCCGCGTACATTGAGGATGGCCATAGGACGGCTATGGAGATGGCAACAAGAAAGGTCCTCTCCGATGATGGGACGATTCGTGGCTCAAAGTGATTTTCTTCATTGCTTTCTCCCAAATGCGCTCGATGCCAAAGACGAGCGCAAATGAGAACTTTGGCGAGCGGTTTGCTTTGCGATGATGGATATAATCATGAAGACCCGTAATCGAAAGTCGGGATTTTGTAGGTTCCGATTATCGATCGCATCTCGTGAAGGTCCTGCTCGCCGTGACGGTCTCGGATGGCTCAACCGCTAATTGGTGGGGTCCTGGGCCGCAGCGACGACGCCATTTGATATCCCAAAGGGTCCCAACACCGCATGTGAAACTTCAACGGATGGAACTCCGCCTTTTGGCTTTCCAAGGCTTCAACCTATTGAAGGGAGCTTGCTGACCCAACATCAATCGCTTGTCAAATCACCGCCGCCTTACACCGATGACGCTGTCGCTGCCCTACGCCCACCGATGATCCTTCTCCCAGCCAACAATGTACCATTTGAACACGCTGGGCGCCAAGAGCACCCAAATTTGGTCGCGGTCAATTGCCCAAAGGGCGTAGAATGCAGGATCGCAGGAGAAGACCATCGTATTCGAGACCCGCATCTCCATTCCGTAAGGTGTTCGTGCTCCTATCGAACAAGATTGTGCCATTGTCCAGCTTGGTCGCACTGCTGACGCCGCAAGCAAAGACCATTACCCGCACTACGCGCAGCGGAGGAGATTTCTCGCCCAAAACCTTCAAATATTGAGAATCCCATCTTAATCGAGAGTGACGAGGATGATCTTCATTATAAGAAGACAAGCTTGTGAATATCCCACGGACCGCCTTCGAGTTGCTTGGTGTCATTGATGATACAAGATCGACAAAAAAAAGTGATAAGAAGTTGTCGCAGATAAAGCTTTGAGGATTCAACCGAGGGCAATTAGCAAGAAGAAGCTCACGCGAATGTAGCTAACCGCCAAAAGCCGTGAAGCTTGAGATGCGTAATGAAACCGATGCGGAGCTTGAGTTGAAATGTATGAGCTCGAGGAAGCGGAGAAAACTATCGTGAGGCCGGGTTGAGTCACGCCATCGAGGAGAGAGATACCGACACCCCGTCTACTCCACTTCCGCCAAGCCACCACCTCCATTGCATCGGCACTGCAGTTGTCGGGGTCCGAGGTATGCCCACCGAGAATTCGACCACCGCAGAAGAGGTTATTCCATGTACCCAAAGTGCTCGCTTTTTACATGTGAAATTTTCTTTATATCCTCATTGTAGCAATTTAACTTAGAAAACAACTCGTGGAATGACAGAATCCATACTACGGGGACGAGATGACTCACCAATGCGTAGAATGTCCTTGAGGTTAGTTCCATTACCATATCCCTCATTTACTCGCCTTAACCACACGTTCTCATTGTTCTCGAGTCATGTTGCCCACATTAAATGAAAGGGTGGGGTCCGCCACAGAAAATGAAAAACTTCAACCCGATGCGCCTTATGAAGTCAGCAGACAGCCTCAACACTATGAAGATCGCGTATACCCATAGCCTTTTATAGCGCATTTGAGCTATTCATAGCATATGTGAATAGAGGGTAGTCACTTTATAGTACCGACTTTACCCGATAAAACATTTTTTATGGACTTATAATTTTATATTTTCTTTGGGTTTCTCTTTGTTAAAAAATAATGAGGAATATTTTTGAAGACAGACAAGACCGCTGAATGGGTCACATGAACCAAACATTTCCCGAGGGAAATATGGAACATGTAGTGACACTAATAATGATTATATTATTTGCAATGCTCAAAATATAGAGTCGATGACGATGAACGGTACCATCATCGCAAGGTAAAGTAGAAAAAAACTCGTAGTTAACTCTTTAACTCGCAAACTTTTTGTAATTTCGCATAAAAGTTGAGGTTTATGATGTGATATGGTGAAAAACATTACACCGGTGTTTAACTTGCATTGCATGATCATGATTGCATATATGCAAACAGAAAAACCCAAATTCCCCGACGCTTGGGTAATGCATAAACGCCGCAAGCGCAAGGTCATTAGATATATCTCGCATGGAGTCATCGTCGAGAGTCAGACATGCTTGTCAATCATCGTATATGCGTAAGTCAACTATGAAGAGCAAAGACATTCTTAGCGACTCCCACGATACAAAATTTAAAATAAATGTACTAATAAGTTGTAGAATCAATAAGCGAGAATATTGCGCACTCCTTTAGTATAGAACTCAGATGTATTGTACTAGATTTAATAATATATACAAATTACATGAAATTTATCATCTTCATTTAGTGTAAGAAATTTTAGATCCATTCGTCTCAAGATTTGGGTAGTGCATTACAATACGAGTATACATGTAGACCATCCGCATTCTCACAGATAATGTATCCCTTTGGGAATTGATTTAAATAAGAAGTTATAGAACATTTTTTGACATCATACATGCCAAAACCGCTTATGGTACTACACTAACACAGTGATTTAGAGCTACTAAAAATCTCAATTTTCTTGCTAAGTTCATGAACTACGCTTACTATGAACAAAGGTGCAAGAACTTCACTATACCCGCCTTCGCCAGCCCACATTCCCTAATAATCATTCCCGCTCTACGCCATAATGATTGAACCATCAACATTTGACAAACAATTACCACATAAGAATTGTTACAAAAGACAGTATAGTTGGCATATTCGATTTCGTAATAATGTATATTACGATTTTCTTGAGAAAGAATTTACAGAAAATGGACCTATCTCAGATCTTGATGAGAAGACAAGTCTCAAATGATCGCAATGGGAACCAAAAGCGAATACTACTCATGAGAGTTCCTAGAGATACTACAAAGCAGTAATCAAATACTTTCTGTGTTGACCACTAGTCTCCACGTTACGCAATTAACAACACTTCGCTATGATTTAGTCCAATATTATAATTATAAGATTTTTCACAAGTACCATATAAACTGCTTGTAAACGTTAAATTTCTTCTACTCCCCACATATTGCACATTATGAATGTTGACTATTAATGTAAGATTCCTCCCTTCTTTGTAAATTTGACTCTAAATGTTAATAATGAAAGACATCCTACAAAACTACATCCTCAATGGAATTCTCACATGAACTCTTCACAAACGCATGAATTTATAAATATTAATATTTGTAAATTGCTCAAAAAGTACTTTTATAGCTATTAACTAATAACCTCTATATAATTATGTTAACTTTGATCTATTCTCGAGAGGTAACAATAGAGGGTAGACTCGTACTATATAGCGCTGTGTATCATAAAATAATAGTTGAGAAGAAAGGCCTATTAATACGGATTTGAAAAATACAAATTTGTGTCATACTAAGACCACAAAATCTACAAATTTCACAAAGATTCAAAGAAAAGACAAAGTGAGAATCTTCCAATAAGAAAGAAATTCACATAGCAATGTACAATTACTAAAACTATGATTTGTATAAATCTTTTCTTGAAATTGATTGGAAGTCTTCGTATGCTATGAGTATATGTCGGCAACCAATACAATAGTAATAAACTCCGAATGAACCAAGATGATATCGCTTTTCAAAAGTCCGCAGATGTATTAATGGATAAGAACTCCAAGATCCAAATCAAGATCGGCTCTTCTACATCCTCGTGAATGTATTTACCTCAATGGCCACAAGACAAAGATGTTTAAGAAAAAAACTACTCATCCCTTTCGGATATAGACACAAACTCTACACGAATCGTAATTTAACTATAGAAACCAAGATATACTATCCATTTGTGGTGCGATTTGTTCAATGGGTGTATAAATGCGATATTGGTGGATACGCCGTCATCACGCTGCTCAGCCCTACGGTGGTTAAGGTGCGACACGCTTGTAGTCGCGCCGTCCACGTCAACCCCAACGGACTCGCTTCAAAAAGACGCAACCACTAGCATCTTACCCGTAAGCCGAGACTCAAGACGCGCTGATACTATTTTCTAATTAGTCCATAATTAGTTAGATATTTTTTAAATTGGCTCTACCTTTGTAGAGTAGACATCTTTATACGGAACTAAAAGAATCGACCTCATGTTTGAGTGCAACTTGATACATGAACTCAATCTTCAAACACATTCTCGTAGAACAATACATGAAAAACATAAGTATTAGGCTCACATCTAGAATAAAGAGGATAGGAAGTCTACTACAAAAACGTGTTGTCATATTTCCATCTCACCATCACCACTGTAAATATTCAAACTCATGGAAGTACCTTGAACTTTTACATTAAATTTTATTGCACCAATCAATGTATTATCAACTTCATCTTCTCGCAATGTCATTGAAAGAGTAGCTTTTGTACACTTTAAATGGTCATATTCGTTACATTGAGACAATATGTGCACTATATATTGAACATGTTGAACCTTTTTCTTTATCCCCGATCGAATATGACTCCAAATCGCCTCAATGTAACGAATATCGCTTTTTAAGTTATTTTCAAGGTAAGGGTGCCCAATTGCAAGAGCAGCTTTTGGGAGAACGCTTATTGGCCCCATATCAATCATGCCCGAAATTGTCTAAAGGAGGTAGGTACCGCGCTGCAAAATGTTGAGTTAAACCCTACACATGGTTACCGCGAAAAGCCCCCGCACCGGTGGAATTACAAGCGAACGCACATCGACTTTATTTTTGTTTTACGGTTTCCGGTTTAAATTTCCGAATCATAATAGTAACTAGATAAGTATTGACAATGTCGCATTTTATAGGGTGAGAGTTCGAATAAATAGCAATTTTATAACTCTTTACTATGAATTTCGATATAAATTTAGTCCCAAATTTAAGGAATAGTCCCAATTAAGCGAATATGGTGTTCATTGTAAAAACAACGTTTGAGAGGCTCTCCACTTGCTCCCATTCTTTGTACAAAACAACGTTGTAACAACGTCTGTGGCATTGTAAACGGGGGTCTTTCCTAGTAGTGGTAGTGCAGCGGACTTTGCAGGGTCATGGCCCCTGTCGGTATTCCCGGAGCCACTGCCGGACGAATTGGGGGAAATTAGCTCATACGGGATAAACTCGTAAACTCCCTAGGCGATACGGCGTCGTCTTGGGCGTTGTTGGGCAGATGCCGATCGAGCCAGTCGTCAACGAATCACAGCACCTCGCATACCCGACATGGTGCCCTATGGAGCTATGGACTTTGCACACAGAACTCCATCGTCAATCCAATCGTGCGAAAACGGTGACCGTGACAAGTATCTATCTTGACACAAACACAACTTATGGACTCCAGTCGATCGAGACGGCGAAACAACAAAACTGCTTCGAAGGCTACAACACCAGCAAGTGCACAATACCAGAAACAGCAGTTGTTCCGTTCCTGGAAGAACGAATTCTCCGGCCTCGTGAACTCGCATAATGTCAGGTGCCACGTAAGCTGCGGATACAAATGTACAATTTATGGAAACACCTGAAAACCGATCGGCAGAAACCGTAACTGGAGTCACCTGCGCTCTTGATTCCTTCCTACACATCAACTCACGCACTCTAGGATCTGGAGGAAACGGACAGAGAATCTTGTACGAACTTGATTGCAAATCGCAGAAGTTTGGTTGCACGCCGCGCCTGCTATGTCAAGCAAGCGTTGTAATTAAATCGCCCGCCTCGTCAACCTCCCTGCCTCGAGAATGCTCGAGCTGCCAAATGACTATGACAAACGAATTCGAAGCTGAACCGTTCGATGAAAAAGTCAACTAGACCCACTTGTCCTCTAATGTTCAACAACTATTCACAAAATTCATTTTTATGGGACTCAGCACACATGTGGCGAAATCTCGAACGCAGTTTGATAAATAGAAAGTTCAAAAATTCCAGTTCGGAAGCACTCGTAAAAATTCCAGTTCGAAGCACTCGTAAACTGAGACAACTACAGTTTATTTTCGGATATCAAGCCACAACCATATGGATACTGCAACCCGCACAATGCATCAAGAGTTGCATATCAATCTAATTACCACTTCATAATACGGTCTCAGATGATTCATTACACTCCATAATAGGTAGTAAATATTAGCCATCATGATTGGATTTCATATAAAATCGAATGTATGAACTCACAGTATGAACCACAAACGGTCTTTTACGCTTGACAATAGAAGAATAATACTATTACGGAACGTAACGATTTCAATATCTAAGTAGGTTCGTCACGACAATCAGTTTCTTATTGAAGTTTGCACCCAACAAAAGCATCTGTATAACCTATGTAATATAGGAAGCTGTGTAAGATAACTGCAGAGTTGTGTCAAGAAACGAAGGGAGAATCATGTAGTACTACAAGAAAGAACTTCATCTCCAGTGTCCCAGTTTCCTGGAATGGGGTTCCTGAGGGCGTGATGTTTACTGACCCATCGGTCGCAAGAAGGCGACAATCCCCACGTCGGAGTCGATTTCATACATAAATGGGGTATTGGCACTGCCAAGAACTTCCGACAAATCTGCCTTTTTCACCCACAACCGGCCGTCGATCTTGTAAACTTGAGACGGACGTGATTTTGATGAGGAGCGCCATTGTCAAATTTCTTGTCACATAACCCCCCACTTTGCATCGCACACAGAAATTGCGCATGCAGTTGCTCGGAGCCTTGCATTGCTTGCAACTAGAAGTCGTTTCATTGAAATATCTTGCTTTTGTTAAAGCATCAAGAATAGCCCAAGCTTGAGGATCAATAATAGTCCAACCTTCAGGCTCGTCGAAGAGCGGTACAGCATTGGCGCGTGCGGCCATGATGAGTCCCCTGCCTCGTGATTCCGCCCGCTGCCTAGTCGCTGTCTAGTAGATGATCGGTCTGCAAAATATCTATATTTAATGAATGCATAGAACCGATTGACAGAAAATTGAAGAACTTGACTCACCTGTCCTCTATTACCGATCTACTTAGTACGAACCCCACACTAACTTCTGGAATTGATCATGCCGACAAGAATCTTCATCATAGTGACTTGAATCCCAAACTCCAAGGAATCTTAACCAGAAAGTACAGCAATTTAATCACTTGTCCCGGCTGGGTGGACTCGACTGCCAATTAAGCTGCGGACAATAACGAACTAGTGGACAACCACCACTGAACACTAGAGGAACCGGATCGACTACAGGCCTCAATGAGCTCTCTAATTTCTTGTAACTCCATACCAGACTGGGACCGAGAATCTTCACCATTCACACAATCTAGATCGCGTACTGTTGACAACCCGAAAGATTGAAATGCAAAGAGACAGAATGAGAGTGATCTGAGAATGACAATAATTACTGAAAACTAGGAACAAACCAATCGCCAAGAAACTCAACTTGATTGTGCAGGCTTGATTCTTTTCAACTTCGATCCACGAGCGGGAGAAAGTTCGAGACTCGACAGGAGGGTCGTCTACTAGAAATTGACCGAATTGAAGTGTGATTAAAAGGATTGACCGAGTAGTATTTATGCACACATCCCAAGGCGCTTGGATCGTGGCTGCATGTGAAATGATCGATCGATTTAGTGGTTGTGATCGGGAATACCAGTAGCCGCTTCTGGACATGAATCGAGAACGATCCGTTTTCCTTCTTACCCCAATTTATGTGAAAAGATGGTATTTCGAACGCTATTTCTGGCATGATGCTCAAATTGTTATTGTCAAGGTATTATTTTGTTATGTTTGAAAAATTCTATTATGGAGCAATCGTAATACGGTATCATTTCGTCTTTACAATATCACCCTTTTGTCCACGATTATTACCGGTCAAAATTACCTCCAGTGAATGCAATTGTATTCAATCTACAATAATTGACAAAGATATGACAAAGATAGACAAAAATTCATTCTTAAATCAGTTACATACCTCATCGCAATAACATCGCAATAAGGTATGAGTTCAACAAATCCATTCAAACTACAGACATGTCAATAGAGAAGGCAATATAGGTGGAGGGTGGTCAACTGGAGAAGAATTATTGTTGAAACAAATTAAACGCGTCAGTTACCCTTACACATTCCACATGTTAAATTTGATGATTTTGAATGAAAACCTAATTAAAAGATAAAATAGTCATAATTTCTTTACCCATACTTTGAATTTGACAATTTTTTTTGGATTGGATTTCATACAAGTTAATAAAGTGCATGCTATTGATTCATAATTCACTTAATGAGTGTGAAATTATTACAACAAAAATCAACTACCGATTATTTAATTCCTCCGATTTGTTAATTTAGTTACATTCTCGTTAAGAGAATGTGTGTTAAGATGTAATAGGGTCTACTTCAAGGAGACAAACGTCACTATTTATTACCAGATGCACAAATCAAATCTAGTAACAAATTGCTATAATTCACACGTTGGTCCACTTCACATTTGGTTGATTTCAAGAAAACACATGATTATCATTTTATTGTTCAAGATTTTTACTTTCATTGTCACATATAGTTGTTCAAAAGACTTGATATATGCATAACCCACGTGCCCCAAGTTATCTAACTTTTGACAAAGGGTGCTTATGTGCTTATACTAAACCTTTCCTCCATACGAGATACGTACTTTGGAATGGAAAGAGGAACAATTACAATTTAAGTTAGTGCTTAATGAACAACATCCATACTACCCTATGGTGACAAAATTTTGAGATCCATCAATGAATCCTAATTTCAAGACTCCATCTGTAATGGGTAGATGAGCTCAACAATCTGACACTAAAAGCAAAGTTGAAGATAAAAACTACAAAGGAACCTCGTCCATATACTCCAAACATTAACTAAGATTAAGTACCTGACTTGTACTCCTATATGAGCTCCAAATTTTACACAATCATTCTTCTATTAATTCATAATTATACATCACCTGACTGAACCACACCTGTCCAATAATAAGGCTGCCTAACTTGATTTTAGATGTTTTATTGCTTCATAAGTATGACGGAAGAGGACCACATCTGAGAGTAACCAAAAACTGGTTACATGAGTTACAACTTACAAGTTCAGTAGACATGGTGCTCTCGTTCCATAAATACAACAACAGGGAACTCAAGGACTACACCGAAGAGTATCCAAAAATTTGGACAAGTTCGATAAACATGGTGCCTGTCGGTGACGGAAAGAATAATTACGCAAAACATACCTCCTTTGGCAACCTGAGTTACATGGTTGCCAGGAGAATTCTATTCACAGTGTGTTTTGTACGAAGAAAATTGATACGAGTACAGCTCGTTCCTGATAATCAAGTCATAGTAGTAGAATGACTGCACCTAGCACATTACATTATCAACATATGCATATAAACACTTAATTCAGTCTCAGATGTTTCATTATACCCCAGATGAAGATAGTTTACATCATGATCGAATTCCACATGAAACTGAAACTATGCTACAGTAACAACCCCACATGGTATAGGGCGCTGAACAAATGATTATACAAAAACACAAATGTCTCATAAATCTGAACTGCTGGATACGGGAACAATTGGGTCTCGAAAAGTGCGAGAAAATATCGGACCTAGGTCGATCATAGGCGTCTGATCCGGAGGCTGATGAAATACTGGTGTTCCATAGTAAATTCAAGGCACTCGTAGTAGGAGATGGACTGAAAAGAATAGATACTATCCTTTCTGAAGGTGTCTGGCTGGTTCAGATCGAGCAGGCACATGGCAGTGAAGTTAAGTACGACAAAATCGCCGGGCCTTTTCTGAAGCTGCAGAAAGTAAGGCCGATTGTTGATAGTCGTCACGCATTGGTAATGCAGCGGACTTTGCAGATTTGGGGAGCTTCCATGGGACCGTATACCCGGAGCTTCTGCCGAACTGATTCCGGAGAAACCTGCTCATACGGGATAAACTCCCGGGCGACACGGCGTCGTCTTGGGCGTTGCTGGGCAGATGCCGATGGAACCAGTTGTCAACGAATGACAGCACCTCGAACACTCGGGATTGCGCCATTCTGAGCTATGAACTCTGCACACAGAACTCCCTCATCAATCCAATCGTGCACAATGGTGACCGTGACAAGTATCTATCCGGACACAAACACAACAACTTATGGCCTCCAGTCGGCGAAACAACAATACTACTGAAGGTTACAACATCAGAAAGTGCACAACTATACCAGAAAGCGCAGTCGTTCCGTTCCTGAAAACGAGATTCTCCGGCTTCGTTGAGACGGGAAATTTGAGCAACCAATCAAGCCCGGATTCAAACGACCTGGTTATTAAACAGAATTTAATGTTGTGTGCATAGCAACACCTGAAAACCGATCGGCTAGAACTGTGACTGTAGTTGGAGTCACCGTGCTCGACTCTGTAGTACACATCAACTCACGTACTGTGTAGGAGACGGACAGAGAATCTCGTACAGCAACTACAAACCAGATTGGGGAAACACTATTTCAGCTCACGATCTCCGTTCGACACGGCCAGAAGTTTAATTCCCAAGAGAGACTACATTAGATGGAAGGAAATCTCACCCGAAATAGCAGCGATATAGTTCCACAACCGAGATCGTCCGGCCGAGTGAATCCACGTATTGTCGACCTCCAATAAAGCTGCGGATACCAATAAACAGGTCGTTAGTGATCTGAAAATGGCAACAACTACTGAACACTCAGAACAAATCGATGGAGTAGTTCGCAACTATATTTACAAATCTCACATTTCACCTCCACATCCAGCATCAACTCACGGACCTCAATCGAAACGACGAGAAACAGGAATTTAACCACGCCGGAGAAACGCTTACTAGAAACTGACCAAATTGGTTCCACGTACCGCGTGCTGCATCGAAATGTCCGTGCCTCGTGAAACACCCCGCCCTGATCTGAAATTTGGCAGCAGAAAATAAATCCGAAGTCGAACCACAATTGACTTTACGTGCTCTGCATTCACCTGCACATGAATTCCATTCTGCGTACAATTAAAGGCATTCTTGATCGGTGGTATTACGGAGGTAATAACAGTCAATGAAGGTGTTTTTGAGCGGTGATATTATGGAGGTCAATTTAAACGGTAACGATAGACAACAACTGACGAGAGTTATAAGCTATAAAACGTTCCCACTGGATACTAAAAAGCAGGTTTCAAGATTCAGATATATTTCTCTAGAGCGAGCATGTGGTCTAGTAGGGTGTTCAATAATGGCTCAATTTTCAGCACATGGAATCTTAGGGGATGTTACAATTGCAAGCAATTTTTGTGCCTGGGGAAATTTAGTGGAAAGGTAGAGCAAGTTGAATCATTTATTTTGATTCTTTTATAATAATTTATAAAATTTTGAAGTTGGATATATAGGCGTCTTCAAAGTGATGCCCTGTAATATTGTAGTGAATACATGGTTCTGTTGTATGACAAACTTAAGCTATTATGTACCTCTAGTGATACTTCAACTATTTCATGCCTCGGAACATGCTAGGGCTCATCGATTTCATAAGCCCTTGCAATCCTCCGATGCCTCCCATCTCTTTCAACAATTGTGGTGGAATCATTTGGCTCATGTGTTGTGCATTCATGTTCCTGAAGGACTTCAGACCTTTCATATTACCGCATATCTTTGTCAACTTCTTGTATTCCTCCAGCAACTGTCTTACATCGCTCTCCATATGTCCTGAACTCCTCGCACTCGCTCGATGCGCGAGTCACTAAACAACTTTAGATCTGTACTGTCAAGCTCTACAACATACAAATGAAATCGATTTTAGTTACCTATTCGCACTTCATGCATTCAAGTCAACTTCTATACCAAATATTTAAGGAGTTTTGAGAGCACGAGACCAAACCTGCATATGTCATGGAATCCATCATCACCATGAACTTTTTTATGTTTGCCTGACCAAACTCCGCACCGCTTTGGCCATTGGGTTGCTACCCATGGAATCATCAAACATGGACATCATCTGCCAAATTTCATAACACGCATGTGAGTTAGTGAATAAAGATGACACTTGCATGAGGTCATAACAAGAGGGGAGGGTGGCTAGTAGACAATTACCTGAGTAACCTGACCGAGACTCCTGTTCTGTAGGTTTTGAAATAATTCATACATGGTGCGCAATTTGACTTTCCTCTAATAATTGATGATCCATTGGTACAACCTCGTTGATCTTCTTCATCAATCCCGACCAATCACCCATATCTCATAGTTGAAATCAATACAAACAAATTAAGAAAATTAACAAGTGTTTAGCTCAATTTCTTGAAAGATGCAATCAACAACACTCACCTAAAAGTCTGCTCACAAATTGCTTGGTTTCAAGGCGTCAAACTCATCCATGTGCTCCCCTGTACCAATGAAGATGATTGACTCTTCGTTGCAGCCACTCTGCAATAATCAGATGCCAGTATTAGACTCCTCAATGTCAAAGAAATAAATTAAGATGGTGGCATCCTTGAGTGAACTTACGCGCTTAGAGCACCTCCTCCCTTTGCATGCCCATCCATCTTGGTTATAATAACGGCTCCAACTGCAACAATGTTCATGAAAGCTTGGGCTTGTTCAAAAGCTGCCTGGCCAATACTACTGTCCATCACATATATCACAAGATCTGGTCTCTGCATCCACACACCAAAGTACTTGTTCAAACTTATCCCAAAAATATTAGTCTCATCTGGACAATAAGCATGAATGTTCTAAATTAGCCTAATAATATATGAACAGAGATGCTTCATCTTTGAGAAGTAACTTTGAGATATATAATACATATAGATCGGCAATTCTTACCGTAACTTCAGCAAGTTGACGCATCTCCTCGAACAAAGCTGCTTCCTGCTTATGTCGACCACTTGTATCAACAACAATCAAATCGAATTCCTCTTCTTGAACCTCTCAACTCCCTCCCCTGCAATCTTAACCGGGTCTGTCTCTAAGTAGCTGCACACAATAGAATACAATTAGTGACATTCCCTGATAAAACCATCACCCAATACACGGACGGTGAACAATAAAAGCAGCAACTATGATACTCTAGTAACTTAGCAAATGAAGCCCAATGTATCAATAGTGCCCACTTCCACCTCCACCTCCATGTCTATAGAAATTGCAATAAGTCATAGTGGCTAAAGCTTCAAGAAATATCCAATCAAGAGAAGAAAGTATCCTGCAAATTTGACTGGTACGTAGAAACTCATTCACAAAATGACCATTGAGCTTCAAGTTCCTTCATTGACTAATGGTAGTTCAAAACCCGTCGACTTACTTGCCATAGAAAGGAATATCAGCCTTCATCGCATTTTGCTTGAGCTGATCAAACGCACCAGCTCGAAACGTATCAGCACATACTAGGGCCGATTTCCATCCTTTCTTCTGATAGTGACGTGCATATTACGTACACGTAGTAGTCTTTCCGAACCTGCAAGATTGGTCATCTGATGAGCATCCGGTTCAATTCTATACAAATATTTAATCACAACATTCAAGCAAGGGGTGCTCACCTTGTAGACCGACGAACATGACAACGCTAGGCTCTCTTTTCTTGGGCACAAATGATGGCTTCTCAGTTTCAAGCATGTTGCAAAGCTCACCAAAACAGCCTGCAGTTTAGTAATGGTAGTCAGTGCTTCTCGCAATTGCAAAACAAAGGTTCAGAAGGAACAGGTTCACTTGTACGCACCTGTTGAATGATCTTTCGCTTGTTGTGCATGGCAGCAAGCTCATTGAAGTTCACCGTCTTTCTGATGTTCTTTTGCATGTTGTTTATCATCTTGAGTTGCACATCGGCCGACTTGAAATGTCATTCAAAAACTCCGTGAGCGCCTTCATCAACAACAGTGGCATTGCTCATCTGTTTAAGGGCACGCGTGATGCGCTCCCGCAACTCTGCGAGCACCATTTTTCACAGTCTCTGAAGAACTGTTGAACTTCTTCCTCCACAAGCGATTTCTTTAACGACCTATTTTCTCAAAGTAAAAGCAGATTCTTATTCAAAATATGATATATCTTGAAGATATATTTATTAAGATTCACAAGCTAAGCACATTGACCTCTATGTATGTATATGGATGAGAAACTTAACCCCTAAACGTTTCAATCCATTGGGCCTGCTGGAGAAAGGTCCAAAACGTGAAAATGTCAAGGTCAGTAAAAAAGTTGAGGGCAGTAAAACTAGAATCCAACCGTAGGATCTTGATCTCTATTGTCTAAAGAATGCATGGGTAAAGATTTGTGCCATTTGGAGTTGAGATGGGGCTTGATCCACTTGGTTGAAGGCAAAAAGTGGGAGCCTGAAATGGAGGGGCAGTCACTAATTTTGGACTTTGGAGTGAAAAGTCGTATTACAAATTGCCCTGAAAGCAAAAATGGCAACTACAAATGGGTGAGGAATCAAGTAAAGAAGGTAGTCCAAAAAAAAAATCAATCATACCTCTTTCCAATTGCACACACTCCTACTTGAAATGGAAGTCACTTGGGATTACTGTTTTTGGTGCTTGGTATTCCAAGGCTGCCCACACAAGCTTTTGTCCTCCGTGGACAAAAGATGATGTAAGATGGGCAGACTTTTACAAAGAAAAGAACAAAAAGATGAGAATCAAAAGCCGGTGGATCCATGACACCATGGCAAATTGTAAGGCATAAAATACTGAAATAAATGGGGAGCCCATAAAAGTCTGCCATAAGTGAATAAAGAAAGCACTAACCAACAAAAGGGTTGTGAATGTCACCCAAGGCAGCAATAAATGGCCACTGCAGGTTGATACGACAAGGTCTGACGACCTCCACCTATGGTGCTCTATAATGGCTCAATTTTCAGCACGAGGAATCTACAGGGATGTCACCAGTACAAGCAATTTTCGTGCATGGGGAAAACTAGTAGAAGAATAGAGCAAGTGGAATCATCATTTTTGGACTCTTCTACAATGAGTTATGAATTTTTGAAGTTGAAAGTATAGGTGTTCCTAAATGGTGCCCTAAAAAGATACCCTATAATGTCTGCAATGAGTTCATGATACTATTGCGTGGGGAATCTATTATGTACCTCTGACTCAAGATTACTAGGGCTCCATTTTCGGCACTGCGCCATTTTTGGCACTGCTACCATAAAATGGAAAGGAAAAAACAAGGCCTAGAGCCCCTATTATCAAATAGAGCGATCCTGGCCGTCGGTTGCGATGATGGGGCCCCCCAATTGCCGTTGATGGTGATGGGAAGCCGATGCCCCTGGCTGAGCCACTGACAGCAATGCATTGGGGGGATCTGCCCCCCCCCCCCTCCTCCCCCATGTATACCTCCACCCATTCGCTGCTGGACTGTGTTGTGGGGGGGGGGGTCTGAACCCTCTCCACTTCAACAATTTGGGGGTACCCCCATGACACGCTGCCTCCATTTTGGGGTATGTGATTCCCATGCATGCCTGTATTCACAAAATGTAAACATCCCTGGATCAGAAAATAAACCCCTTACTCCTGCTGGTTTATGGAAGAAGTGGAATGCTTCCTGACCATTGCCTCAGGAAAATAAAATTGCTCCTCTACTTCACAATCGAGATTTTAGATAGATAGATAGATAGAAACTCCGGTCCCTTTCCAAGGGGCCGGCGGAATGAAGTGTCCGTCAGAATGCTAATATCCCGATGGCCACCGGACAAGGGAAATTGAAACAATACTACTTCCCCTCTCGAGGGTGGACACTATAACTACGCTAGTTTCTAGCCTAGTTACTAATGCCTTGAACATACTTGACATAGTATCCCCCCCAAAGGGCTTTGAGGTACCCATACAACAAGGTCCAAGGACCCCCACAATAGTTGGGTGGACTATAGTGGTGAGCACCATGCCGGCATGGGGAATAGAACCCACGACCTCCTCATTGGGGGCCTAAGCTCTAACCACCAAGCCAAGGCTTGTGGTGCCTCGAGATTTTACATGATAGTGGAAGACTCAGTAGTAATCGAATAATAAAACATTGAAATAAAAGAAGAGAATAAACAATAAAATAATATGATAAACAATAAAAGAACTTAGGAAATAAGAAAAAAAATAACATAGCGAATAAGCGATAAAGTAACTTATAAATAAGCAAGAAAAAAACATGGCAAATTTAGTGACATTGAAATAAAAGAATAGAATAAATAATAAAAGAACATATCAAATAAGTAATAAAACAACATAAAGCAAACAAATAAAGAAGAGGTAGCAAAAACTCTTACATGCATAGAAAGACTACCATTGCCGCACAAAGTGGGATCGCTTGAAGACTCTTCATGCGATACCAAACACCGCCACAATCTTTGCATACCAAATTGTAGTTCTTCTTTGTCCTCGCAAACCCCGACGGGCTACGCCTTGGAACTTTTTCAAGCCCATGAGTGCCCGGGGTGTGCAGAAGAGACACCACACCCTTCCGGTCTCGCTCCACTCCGCCACGAAAGCGAGAAAGCCAAATCCAACACAAACCCAAATGATTGCGAGTCTTCCCAAGTCCTCGCTTCCTCCCGCTTACGTATTATCCATGCATTCGTAATAGATAAGTCTAGCAAGAACATAAATATGCGACGCCACCACTTACGGGTTTTCGAGAGCGCCGCAGACACACCCCTAAGTTGGTCACTTACATCAACGCCCGCATCACGCGTATACCTAAGCCGCATAGGAGAAGTGGGAATGCGTCTGCTCTCCCACGCGTATAACGCACTTAGGCACATCGGGACAGCAAAGGTTCGGCGCACAGGTGGCAATAGACTTGCTTTTCCACCCAAACAAGGAAAGATAACGCACGCGCAATGATGAGCCTAATCGGGCTTCCTCATGCAGGCTTTTCGCCACCGCCTCTTGTCCACCAACTCGCTTCGAACCCAATCCGCCGGCGCGCAAGACGGCCGCGGCACAGAGTAGGTCCCCAACGCGTAAATCAACAAAAAGTTGCGCGATGTGAAGAAGTTATCGCGACGCACAACGCGCCCCGCCGGCGCAAAACCCTCCATCAACCCCATCACGACTTCGTATTCCGCTTTCGCTCCCGCTTTCGCAGCCACAAGATTTTTCTTCAAGTCCGCCTCCCGCACACTCTAAGTCAGAGAGATATTTCGACTTTCATCCGCCGCCGCCAAATTTTCAAGCCAAACTTTACCTGCCTTGCTCGGCATGATTGCTTCACGCCGCGTCACATACATACCTTTGTATCTAACTACGAAAGCCATTAACGCGACAAATCGTCCAAGATTCCACTCACGCATTGAGTCTCACCTCCTCACTTAGCCACCTCAACTTTACTAATTCACAAAAGCTTAGGGCATTTTTATCCGTTGGGCCATAGAGTCATTACGACATGCAAAGACTTCATATGGCTTCATATCTCTTCACGCCACATGGTGTTAGCAATCAGATGGCAATAAGAAATGGTTCTTTACTCCTCCAATAACACCTACTACAGATAACTTTCAATCCCATTAAGATGTACATCCCCAACCAAGCCTCTAACTCCTGGACTGGCCAATCTCCACCAATCTTTGGGCTCAAACAGAAGAACCGAGTCTGATCAATAGAGAGGCGAATTAAGCACTCTCCCTAACAATTTTCCTCAAAGTCTTCCTCAAGAATTTGTGGAACAAATCTAGAAAGCGTAAGTTTCCTAAAAAGATAAGGTCCCTCACTAGGCCTCAGCTGAAAACAACGTCATCACGGATATTTCACCTAAATTTCCCCAATACTTATCTTGGTAGCACTTGAAACTTATCCCAACATCCCAATCGCTTAGAGGGCTTTACCATCCCCTTCCTCCGCCCCTTCCACCATTAAGATTGTCACTTATTCTTACCCTCAGACTTTTAAGACGCATGGTAAGAGGCCTGAGAATACACCGCCACGACTTCAAGCGTTCGACAGGGCTAACCCCCTGCAGCTGATGGCTTGAGGCTGAGGCCGGGCCTAACCTCCAAGGACGGGATGTGACCCGATTCTCCCACGGCACTGCGCATGTTCCCCCATGGCCTCGGCCTCCCGACACGCACGGCGAACGGATAAGGCCCGCCTCCTCACTTCTACCAACAAGGGGCACTGGCGTATTAAAGAGATCCGCTCACGGCAGTGAGGCAAATTTCCCCAACGGCCTCTCACGCTGCCACGCGGGCTCGGCCGGCCAACGGCTCCCGCCATCCAGTGGCTCGAGCCTTTCTTGCGCCAATTGTATGGCCTTAGGCTCGAAGTCACCGCTGCCCCCTTCCCACGCTGGGACGGCACTCCGCCTTCTCGTGCATTTATGCGTCAGACGGGGCGCATGAGTTTGTTGCCTTCTCCTAGAGGGTCGCTCGATCCGACTTCATGCATCCTGTAGGAAGTCACCCCGCTTGCCCACGTTTCTGATCCGAGCCAGACATCACCTTGGGATCGCGCTATCGTGCCGCATTGTTCACCCCAAAATCATCGCTGGATGAGGAAGTCAAGCCTCTTCGCTAGAAGAGCCTTCAAATCGCTTCGCAGAGGAACTCCGTGTCGCCAATTTCTTCCTCATTTTCCCGCAACTCGCGCACAGCCGTAAATTGCGGCTATATCACCGAATGGAATTTCTTTGCTTTCCTGGTTAATCGGGACCAAGACATCAATCTCAAGAAGAGGACACACAAAGCCTACGCTGTCAGCCTTCTCTCACCCACTCCTCTAAATCCTCATCATCCTCATCCTGACTCTCACCTGCTGGGATCCACCGTCCCAGGAGGAAGACTTCACTTCTACAAAGCTCAACAATGCGAGCAGTGCAAAGGCCGAATTCCTAGCGATGGACCGTTTTCTTTTGGAGGTCACCAACGCCGGACGCTGGATCTCGAGATGATTGCCGGTTTTTTTTCGATGTTGCATGTGTCCGGGTCCTCCCACCCCGCCCCAAGACCGCAGCCGCGATCGCGCACGACCTCCCCCGCGTTCCGTCGCCGCCACGCCGACAAATAAGCGGCATGAACCCAAAAACCACCATGAGGTGGCATTTGGTCACAAGGGGTTTTGAAGAGCAAGATTAGATGAGAAAAGAAGAGAGGAAGAAGGAAGACAAGAAGAAGACAAGGAAATAGGGAAGAAGAAGAAGAGAACCACCGGCCGGATGGCTTGGAAGTGGTCTTTACTCTTTTGATTGCCATTCCTTCGTCTTAGGTCCAAATGGGGCGTGCCATAGCTTTTTGGAAAGCTAAGCTCAATGTGCACCTGCCCCTAAAATCTCAAAGGCAGAAGATCAACGAGCTAAGACTGATTGCTGTTTGACTGTGGCGGTTTTTGCCACTGCTGGGGGAAAACTTTTTCAACACCCCGACTTTGGAAGCTCATATCTCCTCTCTACAACTCGGAATTGAGCATGCTTTATACCATTGGAAAGCTCTACTGGAGCTCTATCTAGTGTAGAAATCTCAAAGGAGTTGAAGAAAAAATCGAGTGAGTTATGGGGAAAACAATCTGGCTGGTTTTCATAGGGCAAGAACAATGCTCTTATCTTAATAACAAAGGAACTAAATAAGGAGGAGGAAGATGAGTGAGGCAAGACAAGCACTTCAGAAGGGCTCTTCTTCTCCTAACTACTAACACTTCAACAACAAAATCATTTTGGTAATACGCCTCCTTCTCCTAACTACTAACACTTCAACAACAAGATCATTTTCGGTAGCGGCTCTCCTTCTCCTAACTACTAACACTTCAAGAAAGATGATCAAGGTGAACAAAGAGAAAAGGAGGCCCATGGCCTTCCTCCTCCTAACTACATAGATTTAATAGAGAGGCGAACAATGAGGAGAAAGCGCCTGCGCTCCCTTCTCCTACTCTAACCTAAACTAAGAGTGAAATTAAGAGATGATGATAGTTTGAAACAAGCTATTAAGACACCATGAGCCGCAAAGAGGCGGCTCACCATAACCCTAACTAAGGCCTAAGCCCTAATCAAGCGATTTGATTTAACGACCGCCACCCACGCGCTCCCGTCCCTGGCTCTCCATCCTATCAACGACTTCATCAATGGATGTAGCCCCACACGCTACCACAAGTTAGATGAATGAATCTCTCAACAACCAAATTTCAAACACAACAAGGACATCAAAGACTACTTCAGACAAGGCGCCCACAGAAATTTCTAACCCAACTCCAAGTCCCTAATTTTACGCTAATCAAACCAAGCGATCCACTAGGCTTTTACCTCCTCTAGTCCTTCCTTATCGAACTGGGCGATCCACTAGGGGCTTTTTACCTCCTCTCTAGTCCTTCCTTATCGAACCAATCACTCCTAATCTAAACTAAGCCTCAAAATTCATGCTAAATAATCTACCAAAGGCCCTATGACAACTAATCTTTAATATACCTATTGCATTCAAAACTCAATTATCATAAATTCACCAAATTACCTCAAGATGTCATGGTTTGCAAACAATTCATTAATAAAATCCATTATTAAGAATACTTAAAGAAAGAGAGATTTACACGCTCACAACGCCCGTGGTCGGGGCGTGGGCCCCTGTACTCGTTGGCTGACATCGGGCACGGCTTCTCTTGCTGAGTCGCGATGCAGTGCCTCGCTCCCCTCGGGCTCTGGGCGACAAAGAAGACCGGATCCCGAGGACGGACTTCGAGCACGAGCCCCGCGACGGCCTCCGCGGATTGAGGTGGCGTCGCATGCCTCAGTGCCTCCACGCGTGGCTGCACGTCTCCTCCTTGCACGCATTCCCAGTTCACCAATTTCGTCTACGAGAATTTCGAAGATAGTTACCTTCCTCGCTGCGACAGATCCGATTACGCTGTCGACCGTAGAGCCCATTGCAATTCGGCCCCCCAAACTCACAATGGGCGCCCGATGTGTCACATATACAGAATCCTCGATCCAAAGTTATGACGTAGATTCTCACGGCAGACTGCTAAGTAATCGTGATTGTTCCCTGCCGGCGGAACGGTGCCTGACAAGTCATCACGCTTCGGACGCGTGATCGCTGATCCGACGACCGCGCTCGTCAATCGCCATCATTTTAATGTTATTACTCGGTCCGGGTAGTTGGCGTACGCCGCGCCGCGCCGATGACCTCGAGGGTCGGATGGCTTCAAATCCACAGACCGACCTCAATCGGGTCGTTAAGTAGCGCAGCCCCGAAGTCCCCTTGCCCGGCCGCTTGGCGCCTCACGTTACCTCGGAGCGGCGGCTGATGGTAGAGCACGAGCTCCTTTCTTTCTCACTGTAATCAATCCTCCCTACGAAATTATCACATCAAATGTAAAAGAAATGGAAATTGTCATTAAGTGTATATGTCAAATAAGCTACTAAAATACGACAAAATGAATCCAAATTAAATTGCTTTGAAATGTCTAAAACCACACATAAGCAAAAAAAAGATTGACTTACATGGTGGTCGTTGGCTTCCTCTCCCATTCCGGTGGTTGCCCCATCTCTCGCGCATAATTGTATGCTCTGTTCTTGTCGTTGGCATGATGCCAGAGGCCAAATTTGCCTCACCAAAGCGATAGAGGACTAATGCTGAAATTGTCTCCCTCAGCATCCTCTCCTTCCACCCCAAGATTGTTGCCTACGCGACGGTAAAATAAATGTCTAATCCCTTCAAGTGTATCACGTTTTTCACCTTAAGAGTACGGCAAACTCAATAACCTATCCTTGTCTAGCAGAACCAACAAGAACCCCACACTTCGCTTCCCAAGCCTGCTTCAAACTTACCCCATCTCACTATCTCCTCCCTACAGTTAAAGAAACAAACTCCGTCCATGACGCTCCCATCTTATGCCTTTGAGAAAAGAAAGAAGTTAGGTAAAGCAAGCAGAGAGAGTTAGTTTGAGAAACCCATGATTTATCTATTTTGAATTTTTGTTTATGGCATTGATGCCACCATGGAGCATCATGCCAAAGTACCCAAGATTTGATTTTTCGGGTTTCAAGTTGAATTTGAAGTGCCTTATGTTCAAATTGGCTAAATTTTTTGTTGTTAGAGCATTTATGAGGAAAGAAATGTATGGTGGAAGAGATTAGCCAAAATGTTTGATTTTTCAAAACTCCCATCTCATTCAAATACCATACTGCAGTTTTCAAATTGGGGTGGGTGTAAGCAAAAAACAGGCTCAACCGCGCATGGCAAATGAAATTACTCCCTAAACCCCACACTTCTTTCAAACTTACTCTAATCCATCTTTCCAAGCCGTTTTTTGAAATTACATGTCTTGCCTAACGCCCCATTTCCAATGCCTAAACGACAAAATTTCAACCCAAATTGGAAGAAACACCCTCCATGAAGAAAAAAATTTCTACTAAAATCTCCATTCTAAAATGTGAGAGTGGAATTTGAAACATGTAGTAACTCCACGATAAAGTACACCCATTTACCTACACAAGAAAAACTATAGATGAAAATTGCGAGGACAGAGAACACTGGGATTTACTTCAAACATCCCCTCGAGTTCATTTAGATGCTCGAAAATCGGTATCGCCCGATTAAGGGTTAAGGGAAAGTAGAAGATGAAAGTAAAATGATGTAAGTCAAAGTAAAACACTGATTGTTTGTGATGCTGAAAGGAAATCATCGATTAACGTAGAGTCAAGAGTCAGATTATGAGTATTTGAAGAGTTCTGGACATACTTACCTTCAAGGTCTTGCATTTGGTCGTTTCTCTATAATAGGACCTGCTTCGGTGAAAGCCGAGCAACAAATTAAAGGACAATTTGTACATAGTAAATCTGTTTCTGCCATGGTCTTCATAAGAACTTACGCTGTCAAGTTTGTTCTATTATAACAATATTTAGCTTTACAAATAGACAATTATGAACGATGAGACCATGATACCAACATGTTTGCCAGCTTGTGTCTCCTGGAGGACCACCCCTTCTCTTTTTGTCTTTCGTTTGGTTGTTCCTCTGTACATCACAAACAAAATTTATTCAAGAGTTAGTGATAAAGATGCTTACTTCTAGATCATTTTCATCACTAACTCTTGAATAAATTTTCTGAAAATTGCATCACAGAAGTTTCCTCTCAAAATTTGTGTACAAATCGTAATTGAGGATACCATACACAAGCTGTTGACTGTCACTGAGTTTCGACATTTAAACAAACAAACCTAAGCAGAAACACAAACAGGGTGACATGTAGTACCCTTCCCAGGCAAACCGAGATAATCCACTTAAACCAGAAAGTGGAGCAATTTTTAGTATCACATGGAACAAATTCAAGTGTTGCAAAATGTTAAAAGAAGTGAGGCAGTTCGATCGGACGATCACAAAACTATCATCGATTCCATGCATCGAATGACACTTACGAACAAAGCTGCAGCCTTGTTGTCTGATGACCCTTCCGTCTCGCAGACTTAGAATCCATCCCCTTCAATTCTAGTAAATGGAACACCTAGACATGATTTGTCATCAAGCCTCAATTCACTTACACGTGTATGTCGAAATTCTTTCAGAAATGAGAGAAAACAAGCACATAAGAGCCATTGTTACAATGAAAACGCACTTTAACAAAATGTACGATCGGAAATGCACGATCGGAACAATAGAGCAAGTACCTTGTGATTCAGATTGAGATTCAGAGACATGGCGATGTTCATCCACTGCCATCGAGGTTGGACTGAAATCTTGTTTCCGCTTCCTGAGCCAGACATGCCCTCCTTCAATCACACACTCAGAGGCTACTCATCGCCGTGTTGGTTACTTATCTCGAGTATCAGTATTTCCCATCAACTACGTCCCATAATTTGAAAATGTGAGGAATATGGTAAGCTGAGAGGGTGAAGTCCAGAAGCCATAATAGCTTAGAAAGTGACTATATACTCTAGACGAATTGGTGAGATTCATGAGAACGTTCTCTAAAGAATTGATTATTTATTTCATCAGGCTAGTTTGTGTGGTGTCTTTGAATGCCTGATATATGCCGAGGAGGAGTTTCTGTTTCTTTCCATTGAGATTCACTTATAAACAAGTCAAAAACGCTTTACTTGAGCATTCCCTTGAGCATTCCTCTTTGAGGTCAGAGGAAGCATTTAGAATGGTTATACTAAATCATGCTTTATACCATGTAACGAAAAGACCAAGAAGGTGAAGTGATGTGTATTAATTATATTATTGAATGCTGTAGTCATTGTTCTTATTCCATAAAGCAGATGACTTCTCTATGTCTTCTCTATGTAATGGAAATGGTGGAATAGTCTACAGGGGTGATTCATAGAACTCGTCTATTCTCTCATTGGGTTAATTTGTACTAATAAGTACTTGCAAGAAAGTATCTTTTGCTTATAGGATAATTAGGGGTTAACGATCATGTAGAGAATCAAGAGAAGCAATCTGAGCTCAATCATGTCTTCTAACTGATGGATAGATCAATCACTTCAAAATACATGTATGCAGTACATCCACCTAAGCTCATCCAATTCATCCACTCAGTTCATCCACTCAGTTCATCCACCTCCGTTCAACCATTTCATCCACCTCTGTTCGCCCAGTTCATCCACGCGGCTCGAGGTGTAAATAAATACTGCTCGATGATTACATTTGAGTTACTTCCTCCACTCGATCGATTTCAGAAATTAACACGTCGAATTACAGATCAATTGCAGTTTCGTCCATTGTGGTTACTTCTTCCAATCGCGACCTCGTTCCAGCTTGTGGATCGACGATTGGCATAAACGCATACCTACGCTGGCGGTAGATTTCAATTGTGCACCAGTATGCATGTAAGAAAAAGGCTACAGGTAGATTCGGACATTGGCATCGTTTTTCTGAGGTAGTTGTTTATCGCCGCCGCGATGGGTCCTCCGTCGCGATGGGTCCTGGCAGAATCGAATTCTCCAGTAGTTTAATTAGCAGACCAGTGCAGAGTTAGAAGGTCAAATTGCGACTCCTGTCGAGTGATTCAAATTTGATGTCACATTCTGCTGCCATTTTTTATATCAGCCATTTACGAGGCAGGGGGACTCACCAGGCGGCGGAGTTCGATGCTGCCTAGGCGGGACGTGGAACCAAATCGGTACAGTTTTTAGTAAGAGTTTCACTGAGCTGGGCCTGCAGATTCATTCTCTCCTGATGTTTCCCGCCGTTTGGAAAAAAGTTTCTGAGTTACTTGGATATGGAGATAAAAAGAGAGCTTTGGTGAATGGAGATCAGTTTCCAGTTGATCGACTTGTTCTCAGTTCACACTAGTTGTTGTCATTTTCAGATTACTTGCATCTTGTTCATGATCAGTAGTAAACCTTTTTGTGCGGCCAGACAGTATTCACATCTACGAGGTCAGGAGAATGAGTTCGACCTTTGTGCTCCATCATTTGGTGAGAGATCCTACAATCAAAGTATATTTAATCTCTGTAAGTATATGTAAATTCACTAGGTCAGGAGATGCTGTCGACCGTAATGGTTGTGCTCCATCGTCTGGTGAGAAATTCTACAATTGTTATCTAATGTCCGTGCTGAAGCTTCTCGCCGTGAAAATATCGTGGTTGAAGGTGTTAATGGATGAGTTGGTGATCATGGTCGCTGTCTTACGTTGATTAATGGGAGTGTTCTGTGAGCACCATTGAT
>CM073327.1:301926-326926 GCA_037043015.1 Bryum argenteum | reverse complement strand
AGGCTTCCTCTATTGAAGCTCAATAGAGGGTGAGAGAGAATACAAACACCAAAGCTTACACACAAGGTAGAGCAATGAATGTTTGAATGAGATGCATACTCATTCCAAGCCCTTGCTTATATATCCATAGGTAGGCACATGGTGCTACAATCAATATGGGATAACCGAGAGGCTAAGGCCTCTCTCCACTCTCTAAGGCTTTTAGGACCAGCCCTCTTCACACACCCTAGAGGACTAAGACCTAGCCTCTATTACTTACTCTAACGTACTCTAATAACTATTAGGTGCTCTAATAAACTACGAGGAACCTAATCTCTAACACTCCCACTTTGCGAGTAGTTTTGTTCTCGCAATCCCATCTCCTTGTGCCTCACCTTGGTAAACGCCTTGGTCAACATATCACCCACTATGTCCTCCATTTGGTAATACGTCAAGCTCTCCTCTCCATCCTCTAACTATCTTGGGCGCATTGTTTTGTTTGGTCAACTCCCATGTGCCATTGTTTTGTTTGGTCAACTCCCACTTGTTTTTGATGATACTTTGAGTTTGGGTGATGCTTTGCAAAGTGTGCATGCAAGCAAGTGGGAGTTGACCAAACAAAACAATGGCACATGGGAATTGGCTTTGTTGCCAAATGCGCCCAAGATAGTTAGAGGATGGAGAGGAGAGCTTGACGTATAACCAAATGGAGGACATAGTGGGTGATATGTTGACCAAGGCGTTTACCATGGTGAGGCACAAGGAGATGGGATTGCGAGGAGAAAACTACTCATGAAGTGGGAGTGTTAGAGATTAGGTTGCTCGTAGTTTATAAGAGCAACCTAATAGTTATTAGAGTATGTTAGAGTAAGTAATAGAGGCTAGGTCTTAGTCCTCTAGGGTGTTTGAAGAGGGCTGGTCCTAAAAGCCTTAGAGAGAGAGAAGAGAGGACTTAGCCTCTCGGTTATCCCATATTGTTTGTAGCACCATGTGCCTACCTATGGATACATAAGCAAGGGCTTGGAATGAGTATGTATCTCATTCAAGCATTCATTGCTCTACCTTGTGTGTAAGCTTTGATGTTTGTATTCTCTCTCACCCTCTATTGAGTTTCAATAAGGTGATGGGAGTAAAGCACAAAATCAACATAAAGGAGGTTCTCCACATCCCAAAGTTAAAGAGAAATTTGTTATCCATAGCAAAGCTTGCTCTTAATGGCTTAAAGGTGGAGTTTGATGATAATGCCTGCATTGTGAGGGTCGCAAATAGGAAGGTGATTGCTAGATTGCCAAGAGAAGGGAGTTTGTATCAAATGTCCTTCTCTATGTATGATATGGCCAATGTGGCACACCAAATGCCACAATCGCGCCTTTGAGCTACGCCATAGGCGCCTTGGGCATTTGAAGGTGAAGAATTTGAAGGTCCTTGAAAGGATGGTAAATGGCATGCAAATCAAGAATAGTACATCAAATTCAGCGGCTCGTGATGTGGTGATTGCGGAGGAGGCCACTTGTCGAGATGCGAATGTGGAGATGCATCCAAGTGGGAGTTTGGAGCCACTATGGTGATTGGGGTGGATGCAACTCCATATTTCAGCGTGCGTTATACAAGAGGCTTAAGTTGGAGAAGAGCCTAAAGGAGTGCAAGAGCCGAAAGAGAAGGAAGAGGAGGATGTGGAGGTTGAATCACATGAGGAAGATTGAAGAGGGGCAGGCGTGCACGAGGCCCGGGGGTATCCAATAAGGGAGAGGAGGTCACTTGTTTGGGTGATGCTTTGCAAAGTGTGCATGCAAGCAAGTGGGAGTTGACCAAACAAAACAATGGCACATGGAATTGGCTTTGTTGCCAAATGCGCCCAAGATAGTTAGAGGATGGAGAGGAGAGCTTGACGTATAACCAAATGGAGGACATAGTGGGTGATATGTTGACCAAGGCGTTTACCATGGTGAGCACAAGGAGATGGGATTGCGAGGAGAAAACTACTCGCAAAGTGGGAGTGTTAGAGATTAGGTTGCTCGTAGTTTATAAGAGCACCTAATAGTTATTAGAGTATGTTAGAGTAAGTAATAGAGGCTAGGTCTTAGTCCTCTAGGGTGTTTGAAGAGGGCTGGTCCTAAAAGCCTTAGAGAGAGAGAGAGAGGACTTAGCCTCTCGGTTATCCCATATTGTTTGTAGCACCATGTGCCTACCTATGGATACATAAGCAAGGGCTTGGAATGAGTATGTATCTCATTCAAGCATTCATTGCTCTACCTTGTGTGTAAGCTTTGATGTTTGTATTCTCTCTCACCCTCTATTGAGTTTCAATAAGGTGATGGGAGTAAAGCACAAAATCAACATAAAGGAGGTTCTCCACATCCCAAAGTTAAAGAGAAATTTGTTATCCATAGCAAAGCTTGCTCTTAATGGCTTAAAGGTGGAGTTTGATGATAATGCCTGCATTGTGAGGGTGCAAATAGGAAGGTGATTGCTAGATTGCCAAGAGAAGGGAGTTTGTATCAAATGTCCTTCTCTATGTATGATATGGCCAATGTGGCACACCAAATGCCACAATCGGCGCCTTTGGAGCTACGCCATAGGCGCCTTGGGCATTTGAAGGTGAAGAATTTGAAGGTCCTTGAAAGGATGGTAAATGGCATGCAAATCAAGAATAGTACATCAAATTCAGCGGCTCGTGATGTGGTGATTGCGGAGGAGGCCACTTGTCGAGATGCGAATGTGGAGATGCATCCAAGTGGGAGTTTGGAGCCACTATGGTGATTGGGGTGGATGCAACTCCATATTTCAGCGTGCGTTGTTGTACAAGAGGCTTAAGTTGGAGAAGAGCCTAAAGGAGTGCAAGAGCCGAAAGAGAAGGAAGAGGAGGAGGATGGGAGGTTGAATCACATGAGGAAGATTGAAGAGGGGCAGCGTGCACGAGGCCCAGGGTATCCAATAAGGGAGAGGAGGTCACTTGTTTGGGTGATGCTTTGCAAAGTGTGCATGCAAGCAAGTGGGAGTTGACCAAACAAAACAATGGCACATGGGAATTGGCTTTGTTGCCAAATGCGCCAAGATAGTTAGAGGATGGAGAGGAGAGCTTGACGTATAACCAAATGGAGGACATAGTGGGTGATATGTTGACCAAGGCGTTTACCATGGTGAGGCACAAGGAGATGGGATTGCGAGGAGAAAACTACTCGCAAAGTGGGAGTGTTAGAGATTAGGTTGCTCGTAGTTTATAAGAGCACCTAATAGTTATTAGAGTATGTTAGAGTAAGTAATAGAGGCTAGGTCTTAGTCCTCTAGGGTGTTTGAAGAGGGCTGGTCCTAAAAGCCTTAGAGAGAGAGAAGAGAGGGACTTAGCCTCTCGGTTATCCCATATTGTTTGTAGCACCATGTGCCTACCTATGGATACATAAGCAAGGGCTTGGAATGAGTATGTATCTCATTCAAGCATTCATTGCTCTACCTTGTGTGTAAGCTTTGATGTTTGTATTCTCTCTCACCCTCTATTGAGTTTCAATAAGGTGATGGGAGTAAAGCACAAAATCAACATAAAGGAGGTTCTCCACATCCCAAAGTTAAAGAGAAATTTGTTATCCATAGCAAAGCTTGCTCTTAATGGCTTAAAGGTGGAGTTTGATGATAATGCCTGCATTGTGAGGGCTGCAAATAGGAAGGTGATTGCTAGATTGCCAAGAGAAGGGAGTTTGTATCAAATGTCCTTCTCTATGTATGATATGGCCAATGTGGCACACCAAATGCCACAATCAGCGCCTTTGGAGCTACGCCATAGGCGCCTTGGGCATTTGAAGGTGAAGAATTTGAAGGTCCTTGAAAGGATGGTAAATGGCATGCAAATCAAGAATAGTACATCAAATTCAGCGGCTCGTGATGTGGTGATTGCGGAGGAGGCCACTTGTCGAGATGCGAATGTGGAGATGCATCCAAGTGGGAGTTTGGAGCCACTATGGTGATTGGGGTGGATGCAACTCCATATTTCAGCGTGCGTTGTACAAGAGGCTTAAGTTGGAGAAGAGCCTAAAGGAGTGCAAGAGCCGAAAGAGAAGGAAGAGGAGGATGTGGAGGTTGAATCACATGAGGAAGATTGAAGAGGGGCAGCGTGCACGAGGCCCAGGGTATCCAATAAGGGAGAGGAGGTCACTTGTTTGGGTGATGCTTTGCAAAGTGTGCATGCAAGCAAGTGGGAGTTGACCAAACAAAACAATGGCACATGGGAATTGGCTTTGTTGCCAAATGCGCCCAAGATAGTTAGAGGATGGAGAGGAGAGCTTGACGTATAACCAAATGGAGGACATAGTGGGTGATATGTTGACCAAGGCGTTTACCATGGTGAGGCACAAGGAGATGGGATTGCGAGGAGAAAACTACTCAAAAGTGGGAGTGTTAGAGATTAGGTTGCTCGTAGTTTATAAGAGCACCTAATAGTTATTAGAGTATGTTAGAGTAAGTAATAGAGGCTAGGTCTTAGTCCTCTAGGGTGTTTGAAGAGGGCTGGTCCTAAAAGCCTTAGAGAGAGAGAAGAGAGGACTTAGCCTCTCGGTTATCCCATATTGTTTGTAGCACCATGTGCCTACCTATGGATACATAAGCAAGGGCTTGGAATGAGTATGTATCTCATTCAAGCATTCATTGCTCTACCTTGTGTGTAAGCTTTGATGTTTGTATTCTCTCTCACCCTCTATTGAGTTTCAATAAGGTGATGGGAGTAAAGCACAAAATCAACATAAAGGAGGTTCTCCACATCCCAAAGTTAAAGAGAAATTTGTTATCCATAGCAAAGCTTGCTCTTAATGGCTTAAAGGTGGAGTTTGATGATAATGCCTGCATTGTGAGGGCTGCAAATAGGAAGGTGATTGCTAGATTGCCAAGAGAAGGGAGTTTGTATCAAATGTCCTTCTCTATGTATGATATATGGCCAATGTGGCACACCAAATGCCACAATCAGCGCCTTTGGAGCTACGCCATAGGCGCCTTGGGCATTTGAAGGTGAAGAATTTGAAGGTCCTTGAAAGGATGGTAAATGGCATGCAAATCAAGAATAGTACATCAAATTCAGCGGCTCGTGATGTGGTGATTGCGGAGGAGGCCACTTGTCGAGATGCGAATGTGGAGATGCATCCAAGTGGGAGTTTGGAGCCACTATGGTGATTGGGGTGGATGCAACTCCATATTTCAGCGTGCGTTGTACAAGAGGCTTAAGTTGGAGAAGAGCCTAAAGGAGTGCAAGAGCCGAAAGAGAAGGAAGAGGAGGATGTGGAGGTTGAATCACATGAGGAAGATTGAAGAGGGGCAGCGTGCACGAGGCCCAGGGTATCCAATAAGGGAGAGGAGGTCACTTGTTTGGGTGATGCTTTGCAAAGTGTGCATGCAAGCAAGTGGGAGTTGACCAAACAAAACAATGGCACATGGGAATTGGCTTTGTTGCCAAATGCGCCCAAGATAGTTAGAGGATGGAGAGGAGAGCTTGACGTATAACCAAATGGAGGACATAGTGGGTGATATGTTGACCAAGGCGTTTACCATGGTGAGGCACAAGGAGATGGGATTGCGAGGAGAAAACTACTCGCAAAGTGGGAGTGTTAGAGATTAGGTTGCTCGTAGTTTATAAGAGCACCTAATAGTTATTAGAGTATGTTAGAGTAAGTAATAGAGGCTAGGTCTTAGTCCTCTAGGGTGTTTGAAGAGGGCTGGTCCTAAAAGCCTTAGAGAGAGAGAAGAGAGGACTTAGCCTCTCGGTTATCCCATATTGTTTGTAGCACCATGTGCCTACCTATGGATACATAAGCAAGGGCTTGGAATGAGTATGTATCTCATTCAAGCATTCATTGCTCTACCTTGTGTGTAAGCTTTGATGTTTGTATTCTCTCTCACCCTCTATTGAGTTTCAATAAGGTGATGGGAGTAAAGCACAAAATCAACATAAAGGAGGTTCTCCACATCCCAAAGTTAAAGAGAAATTTGTTATCCATAGCAAAGCTTGCTCTTAATGGCTTAAAGGTGGAGTTTGATGATAATGCCTGCATTGTGAGGGCTGCAAATAGGAAGGTGATTGCTAGATTGCCAAGAGAAGGGAGTTTGTATCAAATGTCCTTCTCTATGTATGATATGGCCAATGTGGCACACCAAATGCCACAATCAGCGCCTTTGGAGCTACGCCATAGGCGCCTTGGGCATTTGAAGGTGAAGAATTTGAAGGTCCTTGAAAGGATGGTAAATGGCATGCAAATCAAGAATAGTACATCAAATTCAGCGGCTCGTGATGTGGTGATTGCGGAGGAGGCCACTTGTCGAGATGCGAATGTGGAGATGCATCCAAGTGGGAGTTTGGAGCCACTATGGTGATTGGGGTGGATGCAACTCCATATTTCAGCGTGCGTTGTTGTGAGAGGCTTAAGTTGGAGAAGAGCCTAAAGGAGTGCAAGAGCCGAAAGAGAAGGAAGAGGAGGATGTGGAGGTTGAATCACATGAGGAAGATTGAAGAGGGGCAGCGTGCACGAGGCCCATGGTATCCAATAAGGGAGAGGAGGTCACTTGTTTGGGTGATGCTTTGCAAAGTGTGCATGCAAGCAAGTGGGAGTTGACCAAACAAAACAATGGCACATGGGAATTGGCTTTGTTGCCAAATGCGCCCAAGATAGTTAGAGGATGGAGAGGAGAGCTTGACGTATAACCAAATGGAGGACATAGTGGGTGATATGTTGACCAAGGCGTTTACCATGGTGAGGCACAAGGAGATGGGATTGCGAGGAGAAAACTACTCGCAAAGTGGGAGTGTTAGAGATTAGGTTGCTCGTAGTTTATAAGAGCACCTAATAGTTATTATAAGTATGTTAGAGTAAGTAATAGAGGCTAGGTCTTAGTCCTCTAGGGTGTTTGAAGAGGGCTGGTCCTAAAAGCCTTAGAGAGAGAGAAGAGAGGACTTAGCCTCTCGGTTATCCCATATTGTTTGTAGCACCATGTGCCTACCTATGGATACATAAGCAAGGGCTTGGAATGAGTATGTATCTCATTCAAGCATTCATTGCTCTACCTTGTGTGTAAGCTTTGATGTTTGTATTCTCTCTCACCCTCTATTGAGTTTCAATAAGGTGATGGGAGTAAAGCACAAAATCAACATAAAGGAGGTTCTCCACATCCCAAAGTTAAAGAGAAATTTGTTATCCATAGCAAAGCTTGCTCTTAATGGCTTAAAGGTGGAGTTTGATGATAATGCCTGCATTGTGAGGGCTGCAAATAGGAAGGTGATTGCTAGATTGCCAAGAGAAGGGAGTTTGTATCAAATGTCCTTCTCTATGTATGATATGGCCAATGTGGCACACCAAATGCCACAATCAGCGCCTTTGGAGCTACGCCATAGGCGCCTTGGGCATTTGAATGTGAAGAATTTGAAGGTCCTTGAAAGGATGGTAAATGGCATGCAAATCAAGAATAGTACATCAAATTCAGCGGCTCGTGATGTGGTGATTGCGGAGGAGGCCACTTGTCGAGATGCGAATGTGGAGATGCATCCAAGTGGGAGTTTGGAGCCACTATGGTGATTGGGGTGGATGCAACTCCAATTTCAGCGTGCGTTGTACAAGAGGCTTAAGTTGGAGAAGAGCCAAAAGGAGTGCAAGAGCCGAAAGAGAAGGAGGAGGAGGATGTGGAGGTTGAATCACATGAGGAAGATTGAAGAGGGGCAGCGTGCACGAGGCCCATGGTATCCAATAAGGGAGAGGAGGTTACTTGGTGAGTGGTGGTTAAACCATATTCTACCACCATCTATTGAGGTTGAACGTGCAAATCTTATTTGTTTTTGATGATACTTTAAGTTTGGGTGATGCTTTGCAAAGTGTGCATGCAAGCAAGTGGGAGTTGACCAAACAAAACAATGACACATGGGAATTGGCTTTGTTGCCAAATGCGCCCAAGATAGTTAGAGGATGGAGAGGAGAGCTTGACGTATTACCAAATGGAGGACATAGTGGGTGATATGTTGACCAAGGCGATTACCAAGGTGAGGCACAAGGAGATGGGATAGCGAGGAGAAAACTACTCGCAAAGTGGGAGTGTTAGAGATTAGGTTGCTCGTAGTTTATAAGAGCACCTAATAGTTATTAGAGTATGTTAGAGTAAGTAATAGAGGCTAGGTCTTAGTCCTCTAGGGTGTGTGAAGAGGGCTGGTCCTAAAAGCCTTAGAGAGAGAGAAGAGAGGACTTAGCCTCTCGGTTATCCCATATTGTTTGTAGCACGATGTGCCCACCTATGGATACATAAGCAAGGGCTTGGAATGAGTATGTATCTCATTGAAGCATTCATAACTCTACCTTGTGTGTAAGCTTTGATGTTTGTATTCTCTCTCACCCTCTATTGAGCTTCAATAAAATCAAACCCTAATCTTGCTCACAACACCCACATGAGCTGCCTACGCAAGAAGCTCTTTAATTCAGCCACTAACTTCACTCAAATTGTGCAATGCACACCAAAAGGAGATAAGATACTCCCAATCAGCCCTTGCAAGGGATCCAAATGAGCAAATGACTCTAATTTGCTCACAATCACTCCACAAAGCTCACAAGGGCTGAATTCAGCCCTAATGGACACTCAAACTTGCCCTAATCACTCACACAAGTGTAATCAGCTCTCTTGCGATCGCAAATGCAAGAAGCTCGCCTCACTCACTCAAAAGGGTGCAAATCAGCCCTCTCCAACTCACCAATGCACTCACTTCATCAAATCAGATCTAGATCTAGATCTAGATCTCTCTCCAACTCCCCAATGCTCAAAAGTTCCACATTCACTCACAAGAGCACAAATCAGCCCTTGATCAACTCAACAATGCACAAATGTGCAACATTCTCTCACAAGAGCTCAAATCAGCACTCTAATGAATGGCAAACTCCTCATTCAACTCAAAGATGCTCCCAACGCACTCTAAACACTCTCACAAGATTGCAATTGCCTCAATTGCAATCCCTAATGCACCCAAGTGCACAATCAGCCCTAATTGGCTCCCAATGTGCAAATCTAAGCACAAACTCAATCAAAGAGTATGCAACTAGCCCTAACAAGGTGTGATCTCTCTCAAAACACAACCTCACACTCAAATGCACTCAACAACTCCAACTTCAGCCAACAAACTCCAAAGAAAATGCACTTCAAGACTTCTCCTTTGGAAATGGACTTACACCAATTGGTTTAAAGGTGCACACATGTAAACAAGGCTGGTTTTGTCCACAAGCTCCACGATCCTCTCCAAATGATCTGAATTTCTCCTTCAAGCGCACCACGACGTGCGTGGGCCCATAACCTATTGATATTGAAGGGAAAAACTTTACTTAGATGGTACTGGATACCATCAGCCATGCATGGGCTGAATACAAGTAGGAGGACGCCTCCTCTACTTGTTTCCTAACCATGTGGGATAACTCACCACTATGGGCTGCCTTTGACTACAAGCAACACCTAATGGAGTCTACGAACTAACTAAGCGTGTAGTTCTACTCCTAAACTCCAAGTACACTATCTACTCCATTAGGTACATGTTTCTCAACAAGTTCCTCATCACCGCTTTGGAGACAAGGCCAATGAAGGAGCTGACCTTGGAGTTTGTTACAGCCCGTTTGATGCATGAGGTCACCAAGCGCAAGGAGAATGAGCCCCAAGGAGAGGGATCAGCGCTTGTGTCAAGATTTGGCAAGGGAGGCAACACCAAGGCTTCCAAGGACACGAGAACATGCTTCAAGTGTGGCAAACTAGGCCACATTGCTCGGTTTTGTAGGGCCAACCAAGCCCAAGGCAAGGAGAGTGCACATCAAGCGTCCAAAGTGGAGGAAGAGGAGGATTTCGCCTTTGCTACACATGGAGGAGGAGAGAAGGCCCACATGTTCACTTGGATTGTCGATTCGGGGGCCACACAACACATGACCAGCCATCGAGATGCCTTTCACACCTATCAATCCGTTACGGGGAAGAAGATTTACATGGGAGACAATGGCATGGTGGAGGCACTTGGCATAGGGGAGGTTCATGTGGAGGTGCAAGACAAGGGGCAGCCTAAGAGGATCACCATTCGTGAGGTGCTCCATGTGCCCAAGTTGCATGCCAACTTGCTTTCTAGCAATCACCTTCCTGGCTTTGGGAGGTTTGAAGGTGCAATTCAACAATGTGGGGTGTGTTGTGAGGTCACCAAGTGGTATGTTGATTGCATCAGCCCCTCGTGAGGGCAATTTGTACCTTCTCAAATTCACCAAGGTGAATGGGAGTTCATTTGCTTGTGTGGCTCATGGATCAGCCCATGAAGAGCTTGTGAATCTTTGGCATAGGAGGCTTGGGCACTTGAATTTGAAGAGCTTGAAGGGCCTCCAACACATTGTGAAGGGGCTGGACCTCTCTTCTTGCAAGCACGATTGGAGTTCCTTGGCTTGCAAGGGGTGCATTGAGGGCAAGCAAGCAAGGCAGCCCTTCCCCAAGCATGGAACAACAAGGGCCACCAAGAAATTGGAGTTGGTGCATTCGGACGTGTGTGGGCCAATGAAGACCACTTCCATTGGAGGAGCAAGGTATTTTGTCACCTTTATAGATGATTTCTCACGCAAAACATGGGTGTATATGCTGAAGTGCAAAAGTGAGGTGTTTGGGCGTTTTGAGACTTGGAAGGCGCTTGTGGAGGCCCAATCTGATTGCAAGGTGAAGGTGCTGCGGTCGGATAATGGAGGGGAGTATGTGTCCAAGGCATTTGAGAACTTCCTCAAAGCTCATGGCATTGAGCACCACACATCAGTGTTGAAGAATAGATTGCTCGTAGTTTATAAGAGCAATTAGTACTTGTTAAAGTATATATATATGGAAGCTTATACTTAGTATTCTAGAGTGTGGAAAGGGGCTGGTCGTAAGAGCAATAGTGAGGGGAGAGAAGACCAGCCCACTTTGTTGACTATAGGAGGCGAGTAAGTGGTGGCAAAGACTAAAGGGGCACACATGTGACCCATGTGGGCCAAAGGCACTTGGAAAATGTACAAGAAGGCACTAGGAAGGTGCCAATAAGGAAGTATAAGTAAAGGCCTTTGCTAGAAGGCAATATCTCATTTCAAGCATTCATTGCACTACTTGTTTGTAAGCTTTGAGTATGTTGTATTCTCTCTCTTCCTCTATGGAATCCCAATAGGTTATGGGCCCACTACTCTTGTAGTGAGGTTGAGTTTGAATACTTTTGGAGGCTTGGGGAGGTCAAGGAGGTGTTGCAAGCACGTGGAGGGCTGATTTGCACATGTTGGAGGTCCTTGGAGCTTTGGAGGTGCACTTAGAGCCATTTGGAGGTGTTTGCAACCATTTCGAGTCATTTGAAGTTGATTTGGAGCATTTGGAGGCAAAAGGAGCAATTTGGAGGTGTTTGGAGGTGTTTTGAAGGCATTGGGTGCTTGTAAGTGTCCATTGTAGATGAATTGAGTCCTCCTTGCACATTGTAGGTGCTGATTTGCATTAAGGGCTCTCAAGTCATTTGTTTGAAGTGATTGTGAGCTTAGAAGGGTGGTTTGTGATCTATTAGTGCACCTTTTGATTTGTAAGAGCTAGATCTAGCATTTGGAGTGCTTGTGTGCACATTAGGGGCTGATTTGAGCTTTTGAGGTGCTAAGGAGGTCAATTGAGGCTCTTCTACTTACATTTGAGTGATTTGGAGTTGTAAAAGCTTGTTTATGATCTGATTTGAGTGGGAGCAAGTGGATCTTGCTTGTTTGAGTGTAGAGAAGGACTTTTGTGCATTGTTTTGTGCGCAAGTGTGTTTACACACTAGTAGGGGGCTGATTTGAGTGCTTGGTAGCTCGTTTGAGTTGTTGGTGTTGTAAGGGCAGCGTGTGTGCTTGGCTATGGCCACTTTGGAGGGTGAGAGTGTTAGGGTGCTTGAGAAGTTCAATGGCACCAACTTCAACTTGTGGAAGTTCAAGATGAACTTGGCCCTCTCTTCGATGGACTTGTGGGAGATTGTTGAAGGCACGGAGGAGGCTCCACCATCTGATGCAAGTGACAAGGACAAGAAGGAGTACCAAAGGAGGGTGAGGAAGGCCATTGTTGAGAAACATGTACCTATTGGAGTAGATAGTGTACTTGGAGTTTAGGAGTAGAACTACACGCTTAGTTAGTTCGTAGACTCCATTAGGTGTTGCTTGTAGTCAAAGGCAGCCCATAGTGGTGAGTTATCCCACATGGTTAGGAAACAAGTAGAGGAGGCTTCCTCCTACTTGTATTCAGCCCATGCATGGCTGATGTTATCCAATACCATCTAAGTAAAGTTTTTCCCTTCAATCTCAATAGGTTATGGGCCCACGCACGTCGTGGTGCGCTTGAAGGAGAAATTCAGATCATTTGGAGAGGATCGTGGAGCTTGTGGACAAAACCAGCCTTGTTTACATGTGTGCACCTTCAAACCAATTGGTGTAAGTCCATTTCCAAAGGAGAAGTCTTGAAGTGCATTTTCTTTGGAGTTTGTTGGCTGAAGTTGGAGTTGTTGAGTGCATTTGAGTGTGAGGTTGTGTTTTGAGAGAGATCACACCTTGTTAGGGCTGGTTGCATACTCTTTGATTGAGTTTGTGCTTAGATTTGCACATTGGGAGCCAATTAGGGCTGATTGTGCACTTGGGTGCATTAGGGATTGCAATTGAGGCAATTGCAATCTTGTGAGAGTGTTTAGAGTGCATTGGGAGCATCTTTGAGTTGAATGAGGAGTTTGCCATTCATTAGAGTGCTGATTTGAGCTCTTGTGAGAGAATGTTGCACATTTGTGCATTGTTGAGTTGATCAAGGGCTGATTTGTGCTCTTGTGAGTGAATGTGGAACTTTTGAGCATTGGAGAGTTGGAGAGAGATCTAGATCTAGATCTAGATCTGATTTGATGAAGTGAGTGCATTGGTGAGTTGGAGAGGGCTGATTTGCACCCTTTTGAGTGAGTGAGGCGAGCTTCTTGCATTTGCGATTGCAAGAGAGCTGATTACACTTGTGTGAGTGATTAGGGCAAGTTTGAGTGTCCATTAGGGCTGAATTCAGCCCTTGTGAGCTTTGTGGAGTGATTGTGAGCAAATTAGAGTCATTTACTCATTTGGATCCCTTGCAAGGGCTGATTGGGAGTATCTTAGCTCCTTGAGGTGTGCATTGCACAATTTGAGTGAAGTTAGTGGCTGAATTGAAGAGCTTCTTGCGTAGGCAGCCCATGTGGGTGTTGTGAGCAAGATTAGGGTCTGATTTGGTGCTAAGTGTGCTAATCTACTTGAGGGAGGTGTTTCTTTGTGGTCCATTGGGTTGAGAGCTCCTTGTAAGGGCTGGTTGGCGAATTTCAGCCCATTGCCTTTGTTTTAGGGCTTGTAGGGAGGTTGAGTTGAGTTTGTCAACTCCTCTACCCTCCTTAGGTGCTGCCATCAAGTGGGAGCTACTTCAACATGGCTGCAAGTGAAGGAGATGGCGTGCGCATCATCGACAAGTTCAACGGCGTCAACTTTGGCATGTGGAAGTTCAAAATGGAGATGATACTTGCGGAGAAGGACTTGTGGGATGTGGCGGATGGGAGTGAGGAGCCTCCAAGTGAAGATGCTGATTTCAAGACCAAGAAGGCGTTTGAGAGAAGGGAGAAGAAGGCCTTTGCTCTCATCGTCACCAATCTTGCGGATCAGCAAATTGCACACATCCGCCATTGCAAAACACCAGCGGAAGCGTGGAGTACGCTTTGCAATATCCATGAGACCAAGAGTCTCTCGAACATCTTATTTCTACGGCGACGATTCTTCACTACCAAGATGCAAGAGGAGGATGACTTGTTGGATCATGTCAACAAGATCAAGGCATTGGCATCTGAATTAGCTTGCTTGGAGGCACCCGTTACGGAAGGTGATGTCGTCATGACATTGTTGGAGAGCTTGCCACCATCTTTTGAGTTCCTTATCACGGCTTTGGAGACAAGGCCAATGAAGGAGCTGACCTTGGAGTTTGTCACGGCGCGTTTGATGCATGAGGTGACCAAGCGCAAGGAGAATGAGCCCCAAGGAGAGGGATCAGCCCTTGTGTCAAGATTCGGCAAGGAGGCAACACCAAGGCATTTAAGGAGACAAGAACATGCTTCAAGTGTGGCAAACCGGGCCACATTGCCAAGTTTTGTAGGGCCAACCAAGCCCAAGGCAAGGAGAGTGCACATCAAGCGTCCAAAGTGGAGGATGAGGAGGATTTCGCCTTTGCTACACATGGAGGAGGAGAGAAGGCCAACATGTTCACTTGGATTGTCGATTCGGGGGCCACACAACACATGACCAGCCATCGAGATGCCTTTCACACCTATCAATCCGTTACGGGGAAGAAGATTTACATGGGGAGACAATGGCATGGTGGAGGCACTTGGCATAGGGGAGGTGCATGTGGAGGTGCAAGACAAGGGAAGCCTAAGAGGATCACCATTCGTGAGGTGCTCCATGTGCCTAAGTTGCATGCCAACTTGCTTTCGGTAAGCAAATTGGCTATGGGAGGTTTGAAGGCGCAATTCAACAATGTGGGGTGTGTTGTGAGGTCTCCAAGTGGTGCTTTGATTGCATCAGCCCCTCGTGAGGGCAATTTGTATCTACTTCAATTCACCAAGGTGAATGGGAGTTCATTTGCTTGTGTGGCTCATGGATCAGCCCATGAAGAGCTTGTGAATCTTTGGCATAGGAGGCTTGGGCACTTGAATTTGAAGAGCTTGAAGGGCCTCCAACACATTGTGAAGGGGCTGGACCTCTCTTCTTGCAAGCATGATTGGAGTTCCTTGGCTTGCAAGGGGTGCATTGAGGGCAAGCAAGCAAGGCAGCCCTTCCCCAAGCATGGAGCAACAAGGGCCACCAAGAAATTGGAGTTGGTGCATTCGGACGTGTGCGGGCCAATGAAGACCACTTCCATTGGAGGAGCAAGGTATTTTGTCACCTTTATAGATGATTTCACACGCATGATATGGGTGTATATGATGAAGTGCAAAAGTGAGGTGTTTGGGCGTTTTGAGACTTGGAAGGCGCTTGTGGAGGCGCAATCTGATTGCAAGGTGAAGGTGCTGCGGTCGGATAATGGAGGGGAGTATGTGTCCAAGGCATTTGAGAACTTCCTCAAAGCCCATGGCATTGAGCACCACACATCAGCCCCTTACACGCCTCAACAAAATGGTGTTGCGGAGCGTGCAAACCGCACCATTGTGGAGATGGCAAGGGCCATGATTCATGGCCAAGGGCTCAAGTATGAGCTATGGGGTGAGGCCGTGAGTAATGCGGTGTACACAAGGAACCGCCCCCCCTCAAGCATTGGTAAGCAAGACACCTCAAGAAGCTTGGAGTGGAGTGAGGCCCCATGTGTCTCATATGCGTGTTTTTGGTTGCATTGCGTATGCGTTGGTTCCAAATGCAAAGAGGACCAAGTTGGATGCCAAGGGCATCAAGTGTCTCTTTCTTGGGTATTGTGAGGGAACCAAGGCCTATAGGCTGATGCGTGTGGACACCAAGGCCATCATCAAGTGTAGGGATGTGACATTTTTGGAAGATGGAGGAGCTGATTTTAAGCACTTGGAGGTGAGCCCAAGTGGGAGAAGTGGAGGACCAGCCCAAAGTGTGGGCTCAACTCCAAGAGTTGACATTGAAGAAGTGGGAGATGAAGATGAAGAAGATTTGGAGGAACCCAAGGAGGAGGTGGTGTTACCGCAGCGCAAGAAGATATCAACTACTTGCTCACCAAAGGAGCAAGAGAAGGACCAGCCCTTGGAAGAGCCACGTGAGGAGCCCCATGAGGAGCCAAGATACCCCACAAGGACTCGCAAGCCACTTGGGGATTGGTGGATGAACCACATTCTTCCTCCACCATGAAAGATCAAGCAAATGTGGCTTTTCTTGGAGACCCATCTACACTTGGAGAGGTGCTGAATTGTGAAGATGCAAGCAAGTGGGAGGTGGCTATGGAAGAAGAGTACAAGGCCCTCATTCACAAGGGCACTTGGGAGCTTGCACCCCTTCCTCCCAATAGATCAAGTGTGGGTTGTAAGTGGGTTTTCTCCACCAAAAGGGATGCTTTGGGGCATGTGGTGAGGTATAAAGCAAGGCTGGTTGCACGGGGGTTCACCCAAGTGGAGGGGGTGGATTTCAATGAGACATTTGCCCCCGTTGCCAAATTCAACACAATTCGGTGTGTTGTGAGCATTGGGGCAGCCATGGACCTTGAGATGCACAACATGGATGTGAAGACCGCCTTCCTCAACCCCAAGTTGGAGGAGGTCATCTACATGGATCAACCCCAAGGATTTGTGCAACAAGGCAAGGAGCATCTCAAGTGCAAGTTGAAGAAGGCACTTCCCGGTTTGAAGCAATCCGGGGAGGCATGGTATCAAGATATTGATGCCATGTTTGTGAGAAAGGCTTCCAAAGAGGCCACGCTGACCACTCTTTGTATATCATGCAAAGTAGTGAGTTTCTTGTGATTGTTGTGTTGTATGTTGATGATTTGATAATCCTTGCAAGTAGCATGACCAAGATGTTGGAGGTGAAGGCTATGCTCAAGGAGGAGTATGAGATGACCGATTTGGGAGAGCTAAGCTATTGCCTTGGAGTGGAGTTCAAGAGGGATAGGGCTGCCCGCACCATCACCATGAGTCAACACAAGTACCTTGAGGAGATTCTCAAGAGGTTCAAGATGGAGGATTGCAAGGCCATAGGTACACCACTTGACACTCATGTGAAGTTGCCCAAGCTCGCGGAGGCTGATTTTGAAGAGGTGAAGGCTGAAATGGCAAGTGTGCCATACAAGGCTGCGGTTGGGTGCCTCATGTATGCCATGGTGGCTACAAGGCCCGATTTGGCCTTTCCGGTGAGTGTTGTGAGTCAACACATGTCCAAGTATGGCCCAATGCATTGGGCAGCGGTGAAGAGGGTGATGAGGTACCTCCAAGGTACACTTAAGCTAGAGTTGCAACTTGGAGGTGCAAATTTGTTGCTACGTGGCTATTGTGATGCAGATTGGGCCGGTGATGAAGGAGATAGGAGATCCACCACCGGTTATGTTTTTATGCTTGGAGTGGGTGCCATTTCGTGGAACTCTAAGAGGCAACCCACCATAGCACTCTCTACAACGGAGGCTGAATACATGGCCATGAGCCAATGTACCAAGGAAGCCATTTGGTTGAGGCAACTCTTGGCTGATGTTGGCTTTATTCAACAAGGCGGCACACAAGTTTTGTGTGACAACCAAGGAGCTATTGCCTTGGCCAAGAATCCTACACACCACTCACGAACCAAACATATTGATGTGCAACATCATTTTATTCGTGAGCAAGTGGAGGATCAAGTGATTGAGCTCAAGTATGTGCCTACCCAAGCTATGGTTGCTGATGTGCTAACCAAGGCCCTTGGAAAGTCACAACACTTGATCTTGATTGAGAAGATGGGGCTTAGTGCCTTTGCCCACTAGCAAAGTGGGAGTGTTGAGAAACATGTACCTATTGGAGTAGATAGTGTACTTGGAGTTTAGGAGTAGAACTACACGCTTAGTTAGTTCGTAGACTCCATTAGGTGTTGCTTGTAGTCAAAGGCAGCCCATAGTGGTGAGTTATCCCACATGGTTAGGAAACAAGTAGAGGAGGCTTCCTCCTACTTGTATTCAGCCCATGCATGGCTGATGTTATCCAATACCATCTAAGTAAAGTTTTTCCTTCAATCTCAATAGGACGATATAGTGATGACGTTGTTGGATAGCTTGCCACCTTCATTTGAGAGTTTGATCACCGCTTTAGAGACCTTAAACCTTGCTGACCTTACAATGGAGTTTGTGGTGTCAAGGTTGATGCATGAAGTGTCAAAGGAAGGAGAAGGGTGCTCAAAGTGGTGAAGCGGCGTTGGTGGCGGCCCAAAACAAAGCGAGGATGCAAAATGGGCCAAGGTTGTGCTTCAATTGTGGCAAACCGGGCCACATTGCAAGGCATTGCTTCTTAAACAAGAAGAAGGAGAAGGAGAGTGCAAACCTAGCAAGCAACAAAGACAATGGAGAGGACTATGCGTTTCTAAGCGCCTTTGTTGCAAAGCAAGGTGGAGAAAGAGGAGGAGCATGCTATGGCAATCAATGATGGAGATGACAACACCATGGCCACGTGGGTCATGGATTCAGAGCCACCAAACACATGACGCCGCATAGGGCAGCAGCCCAAACGTATGAGGTAATTTCACCCCCACGCAATGTGCACTTGGGAGATGATAGCATTGTGCATGCGGTCGGTGTTGGTACAATTGTTGAGGAGGTGATGGTGATGGGAGTGAACCACAAGATCCACATGAAAGAGGTGCTCCATATCCCTAAGTTCAAGAGGAACTTGATTTCGGTTGTAAAACTTGCTTTAAACGGTTTAAAGGTAGAATTTGATGATGATGCATGCCTTGTGAGGGCAGCCAATAGGAAGGTGATTGCTAGATTGCCTAGAGTGGGGAGTTTGTATGAAATGCCCTTCTCCATGCATGAAATGGCAAATGTGGCGCTTCCAATGCCACAATCAGCGCCTTTCGAGCTATGGCATAGACGCCTTGGGCATTTGAATGTCAAGAGTGTCAAGGCTCTTGAAAGCATGGTGAATGGCATGCAAATCAAGGATGGTGCATCAAATTCAGCGGTTTGTGAAGGTTGCATTGAAGGCAAGCTTTCAAGGACTCCATTTCCAAGTGAGGGAGGTCAGCGTGCAATCAAGCCATTGGAGTTGATTCATTCGGATGTGTGTGGTCCATTCAAGACCATTTCCATGGGTGGTTGCTTGTATTTTGTGACTTTCATAGATGACTTCTCTCGAAAGGTGTGGGTGTATGTGTTGAAGTCCAAAGGAGAGGTGTTTGCCAAGTTTGTGGAGTTCAAAACGCTTGTGGAGAAGCAATCGGAGCACAAGATCAAGGCGTTTCGATCCGACAATGGAGGGAGGAGTCACTTCAAGCGTTCGAGCGCTTTTTTCAAGCGCATGGCATTCAAAGGCAACTATCAACACCCTACACACCACAACAAAATGGAGTGGCGGAGCGTGCAAACCGCACAATTGTGGAGATGGCAAGGAGCATGCTACACCACCAAAACCTCAACAAGAACCTTTGGGCGGAAGCGGTGGTTACAGCGGTGTACACACGCAATAGGTGCCCAACTAGTGCACTTATTGGTAAGACACCCGAAGAGGCATGGAGTGGTAAGAGGCCTTTTATCACACACATGCGTGTGTGTTTGGTTGTATTGCTTATGCATCAAAGGTGCGGATGAGAAGAGGACTAAACTTGATGCAAAGGGCACAAGGTGTTTGTTCCTTGGTTATTGCGAAGGCACCAAGGCATATAGGTTGATGTGTTTGGAAACTAAGAAGATCCTCAAGTGTCGTGATGTGGTGTTTGCGGAGGACGCTACTTGTGCGGATGCAAATGTGGAGATGCATCCAAGTGGGAGTTTGGAGCCACCTACGGTGATTGTAGTGGATGCACCTCCAATTTCAGCGCCGCTTGCTCGAGAAGTTGAAGAAGAGCAACAAGACAAACAAGAGGAGGAGGTTGTGGAGGAGAGGCAACCACAAGATGAGGAGATTGGAGAGGGGCAGCGAACACAAGGTTCAAGGTACCCCACAAGGGAGAGGCGGCCGCTTGGCGATTGGTGGATGAACCACATTCTCCCACCACCTAGTGAGGTACAACGTGCAAATGTGGCTTGTTTTGATGATCCTTTAACTTTGGGTGATGCTTTGCAAAGTGTAGATGCAAGCAAGTGGGAGTTGGCCATGCAAGAGGAGTATGCATCTCTAATGGCCAATGGCACATGGGAGTTGGCCCCATTGCCAAAAGGCCGCAAAAGTGTTGGTTGTAAGTGGGTGTTTAGGACCAAGAGGGATGCACAAGGCAACGTGGTGCGTTACAAGGCACGCTTGGTGGCAAGGGGCTTCTCTCAAGAGGAGGGTGTAGATTTCCATGAGACCTTTGCACCCGTGGCCAAGTTTACCACCATACGATGCATGTTGGCGATTGGGGCAGCCATGGACTTGGAGATTCACCAAATGGATGTCAAGACGGCGTTCTTGAATGGTGAGTTGGAGGAGGACATCTACATGGACCAGCCCCTTGGCTTTGTGGAGGAGGGCACCCAACACCTTGTTTGCGGGCTCAAGAAGTCGTTATGCGGGCTCAAGCAATCACCAAGGGCGTGGTACCAAAGGATTGACTTTTCTTCACGAAAGAAGGCTTTTCTAGAAGCCATGCGGATCACTCCTTGTATGTGAAGCAAACAAGGAGTTCTTGTTGATTGTGATCATCTATGTTGATGATTTGATTATCTTGGCTAGTGATGATGCGGTGTTGCAGTGGTTGAAGGCCAAGCTTGAGAAGGAGTTTGAGATGAGTGATCTTGGGCCTTTGGAGTTTTGCCTTGGTGTTGCATTTGAGCGCAATCGCAGCGCACGCACCATCACCATGAGCCAAGGCAAGTACATCGAGGAGGTGCTCAAGCGATTCAACATGGAGGAATGCAAGCCCATTGGCACCCCTCTTGATGTGAAGGGGTCATTGTTGAAGTTTTTTCGATGAGGAGTTCAAGGAGGTTGAAGAAGAGATGAAGGCCATTCCATACAAGGCAGCGGTGGGGTCGTTGATGTATGCAATGGTGGCCACAAGGGTGACCTTGCATTCCCGGTGAGCATGGTGAGCCAATTCATGGCAAAGGCTGGTCCTCAACATTGGATGGCGGTAAAACGCATCTTGAGGTACTTGAAAGGCACCATTGATTACAAGTTGTGCCTTGGAGGTAAAGACCTTGAGTTGAAGGGGTTGTGATGCGGATTGGGCGGGTGATGTGAATGAGCGCCGATCCACGACAGTATGTGTTCTTTGTAGGAGATGGCGCAATCTCGTGGAATTGCAAGAGGCAACCCACAATAGCGGTGTCTACAACGGAAGCGGAATACATGGCAACGAGCCATTGCTTAAAGGAGGGATTGTGGCTGCGGCAACTATTGGAGGATGTTGGATTTGTGCGAGAGGAGCCACGAGCATCATGTGTGACAACCAAGGGTGTATTGCTCTTGCAAAGGATCCAAGCACCACTCTCACACGAAGCACATTGATGTGCAACACCATTTCATTCGAGAGAAGTTGGAGGATGGAGAGGTGAGCTTGTGGTATTGCTCAACAGAGGATATGGAAGCTGATGTGTTGACCAAGGCGCTTGCTAAGGTGAGGCACGAGAAGCTTACGAAGGCGATGGGATTGCGAGGTGGTAACTACTCGCAAAGTGGGAGTGTTGAAGAATAGATTGCTCGTAGTTTATAAGAGCAATTAGTACTTGTTAGAGTATATATATATGGAAGCTTATACTTAGTATTCTAGAGTGTGGAAAGGGGCTGGTCGTAAGAGCAATAGTGAGGGGAGAGAAGACCAGCCCACTTTGTTGACTTTAGGAGGCGAGTAAGTGGTGGCAAAGACTAAAGGGGCACACATGTGAACCATGTGGGCCAAAGGCACTTGGAAAATGTACAAGAAGGCACTAGGAAGGTGCCAATAAGGAAGTATAAGTAAAGGCCTTTGCTAGAAGGCAATATCTCATTTCAAGCATTCATTGCACTACTTGTTTGTAAGCTTTGAGTATGTTGTATTCTCTCTCTTCCTCTATTGAATCTCAATACTCCTCTCCCTTATTGGATACCATGGGCCTCGTGCACGCTGCCCCTCTTCAATCTTCCTCATGTGATTCAACCTCCACATCCTCCTCTTCCTTCTCTTTCGGCTGTTGCACTCCTTTAGGCTCTTCTCCAACTTCAGCCTCTTGTACAACGCACGCTGAAATTGGAGTTGCATCCACCCCAATCACCATAGTGGCTCCAAACTCCCACTTGGATGCATCTCCACATTCGCATTTCGACAAGTGGCCTCCTCCGCAATCACCACATCACGAGCCGCTGAATTTGATGTCCTATTCTTGATTTGCATGCCATTTACCATCCTTTCAAGGACCTTCAAATTCTTCACATTCAAATGCCCAAGGCGCCTATGGCGTAGCTCCAAAGGCGCTGATTGTGGCATTTGGTGTGCCACATTGGTCATATCATACATAGAGAACGGCATTTGATACAAACTCCCTTCTCTTGGCAATCTAGCAATCACCTTCCTATTTGCAGCCCTCACAATGCATGCATTATCATCAAACTCCACTTTTAAGCCATTAAGAGCAAGCTTTGCTATGGATAACAAATTTCTCTTTAACTTTGGGATGTGGAGAACCTCCTTTATGTTGATTTTGTGCCTTACTCCCATTACCTTCACCTCCTCAACAATGGTGCCAACTCCGACCGCATGCACAATACTACCATCTCCCAAGTGCACATTTCGTGGTGGTGATATTACCTCATATGTTTGAAATGCTGCCCTATGAGGTGACATGTGCTTGGTGGCTCCCGAATCCATGATCCACTTGGCCATGGTGTTGTCATCTCCATCTCCATTTGCAAAGGCATGCTCTTCCCACATCTCCTCTTTGCTTGCAACAACGGCGCTTACAAACGCATACTCCTCCTCATTGTCTTTGTTTCTTGCAACATTGGCACTCTCTTTCTCCTTCTTGTCTTGGAAGCAATACCTTGCAATGTGGCCCGGTTTGCCACAATTGAAGCACGTCCTTGGCCCATTTTGCATCCTCCGTTTGTTTTGAGCCGCCACCAACGCTTCCTCACCACTTTGAGCACCCCTCTCCTTCCTCTTGGACACTTCATGCATCAACCTTGACACCACAAACTCCATCTTAAGGTCAGCAAGGGTCAAGGTCTCTAAAGCCGTTATCAAGTGCTCAAATGAAGATGGGAGACTATCAAGCAAGGTCATAACAATATCCTCCTCCTTCATGGGCACATCCAAGCAGGCAATTTGATCCGCAAGTGCCTTGATGTTGTTGATGTGCTCCAACAAGTCAGCCCCTTCCTCCATCTTGATTGTGAAGAACTTGCGCCTCAAGAAGAGTATGTTGGACAAGCTTTTTGTCTCATGGATGTTACAAAGTACCCTCCATGCTTCCGCTGGTCCTTTGCAACTCTTGATGTGAGCAAGTTGGGCATCCACCAAATTGAGCCCAATCATGGACATGGCCTTCCTCACCCTCCTTTGGTACTCCTTCTTGTCCTTGTCACTTGCATGAGATGGGGGTGCCTCCTCCGTGCCTTCAACAATCTCCCACAAGTCCATGGAATCGAGTGCCAAGTTCATCTTGAACTTCCACAAGTTGAAGTTGGTGCCATCGAACTTCTCAAGCACCCTAATACCCTCCAAGGAAGCCATGGCAAAGCACAAACGCTGCCCTAACCACACCAACCACTCAAATCTAGCTTCAAAGACTCAAATCAGCCCTCTTGGAGTGTGCAAACACACTTGTGCACAAAACAATGCACAATAAGTCCCTCCAATATTCAAACGAGCAAGATCCACTTGCTCCCACTCAAATCAGATCACACTCAAGCTATTTGACCTCCAAATACTAGATCTAAATCTCTCCAACACTCTAAAGGTGTAAATGCACCTCAAAGCATTCAAATCAGCCCCTACAAGTGTGCAAACACACTTGAGCACAAAAACAATGCTCAATAAGCCTCCCCAACACTCAAACAAGCAAGTTTCACTTGCTCCCACTCACATCAGATCTCATTCAAGCTATTTGACCACCAAATGCTAGATCTAGATGTCTAATACACACACAAGGTGCATTTGCACCTCTAAGCACTCAAATCAGCCCTCTATGCCTCCAAATGAGCACTTGTGCACTCTCGACACTAGGTCAGCCCTCAATCTATGTCAAAGAAGCTTCTAGATCAACAAATCACTCAAATCTATGCTTGGAAGCCTCAAGCCACCGCCTTTGCTCCTCAAAGTGCTCAAATCAGCCCTCAATGCACACAAATGAGTACTTGTGCACTCCCTTCACTAGATCAGCTCCCAATATATGTCAAGAAAGCTTGTAGACCTTCAAATCACTCAAAACTAAGCTGGAGTCTCAAATCACCACTTTAGCACCACAATGGATCAAATCAGCCCTTTGTGTGCACACATGCACCCCAAATGCTAGATTCAGCCCTCAATACTTCAAGTGCACTTCAAGTTGATCACAATTAGCACTCCAAAAGCTCAAAACCACTCCAAACAAAGGATTTGGTAGCCAACAATGCAAATCAGCACCTCCTTGTGTTAGTATCACTCTACCTAAGACAAGGGAAGCATACAATACTCAATGCCTTCAAGAGTCCTCCAAACACCTCCAAAGTGCTTCAATTGCCTCCAAATGCTCCAAATCACCTCCAAACACACCTCTAAATGGTTGCAAACACCTCCAAATGGCTCCAAGTGCACCTCCAAAGCTCCAAATGGTTGCAAGCACCTCCAAGTGGTTGCACACCTCCAAGTGCACCTCAAAACTCCAAATGGTTGCAAAACAACGTTAAATGCCTCCAAATTAGCTCCAAACACATCCAAATGGTTGCAAACACCTCCAAATGGCTCCAAGTGCACCTCCAAAGCTCCAAGGAGTGCAAATCAGCCCTCCAAGTGTGTGCAACACCTCCTTGACCTCTCCAAGCCTCCAAATGTATTCTAACTCAACCTCACTACAAGAGTAGTGGGCCCATAACCTATTGAAGCTCAATAGAGGGTGAGAGAGAATACAAACATCAAAGCTTACACACAAGGTAGAGCAATGAATGCTTGAATGAGATACATACTCATTCGAAGCCCTTGCTTATGTATCCATAGGTAGGCACATGGTGCTACAATCAATATGGGATAACCGAGAGGCTAAGTCCTCTCTTCTCTCTCTAAGGCTTTTAGGACCAGCCCTCTTCACACACCCTAGAGGACTAAGACCTAGCCTCTATTACTTACTCTAACATACTCTAATAACTATTAGGTGCTCTTATAAACTACGAGCAACCTAATCTCTAACACAAATTGAGCCCAATCATGGACATGGCCTTCCTCACCCTCCTTTGGTACTCCTTCTTGTCCTTGTCACTTGCATGAGA
>CM073327.1:273208-301826 GCA_037043015.1 Bryum argenteum | reverse complement strand
GAAGATGACTAAACTTAGTGCAGGCACCAAAGTGTGTGTTTCTTAGCTGTGAAGGCGCAAGGGCACATAGGTTGATGTGTTTGGAGACTAAGAGATCCTCAAGTGTCGTGATGTTGTGTTTTGCGGAGGAGGCCACTTGTGGAGATCAAGATGGGAGATGCATCAAGTGGGAGTTTAGAGCCACCTACGGTGATTTTGGTGGATGCACCTCAGATTTTCGCCGATCCGTTGAAGAAGAAGGAGTAGGAAGTGTGCAAGGGCTAGAAGAAATCAAGAGGAGGAAGTGGTGGAAGAGATGCAACACGACATGAGGAGATTGGAGAAGTGCGTGGCGTCAGGTACTTACAAGGGAGAGGAGGCCGCTTGGTGAGTGGTGGTTGAATCGCATTCTTCCACCACCTAGTGAGTAGAACATGCAAATGTTGCTTGTTTTGATGATCCTTTGATTGTGGGTGATGCTTTGCAAAGTGCGGATGCAATCAAGTGGGAGTTGGCCATGCAAGAGGGTATGCATCTCTAATGGCCAATGGCACGTGGGAGGCCCATTGCCGAAGGCCGCAAAAGTGTTGGTTGTAAGTGGGTGTTTAGGACCAAGAGGGATGCACAAGGCAACGTGGTGCGCTACAAGGCACGTTTGGTGGCAAGAGCTTCTCAAGTGGAGGGTGTTGATTTCCATGAGGACCTTTGCGCCCGGTGTGAGTTTACCACCATTCGATGCATGTTGGCGATTGGGGCAGCCATGGACATTGGAGATTCGCCCAAATGGATGTTAAGACAGGCGTTCTTGAATGGTGAGTTGGAGGAGGACATCTACATGGACCAGCCCCTTGGTTTTGTGGAGAAGGGCACTCAACACCTTGTTTGCAGGCTCAAAAATCGTTGTATGGGCTTAAGCAATCTCAGGGCGTGGTACCAAAGGATTGACATGTTTTTTAAAGAAGACTTCTCTAGAAGCCATGCGGATCGCTCCTTGTATGTGAAGCAAGCAAGAAGTCGTTGTTGATTGTGATCATCTATGTTGATGATTTGATTATCTTGGCTAGTGATGATGCGGTTTTGAAGTGGTTGAAGGCCAAACTTGAAGGAGTTTGAAATGAGTGATCTTGGGCCTTTGGAGTTTTGTTTTGGTGTTGCGTTTGAGAGGAATCGCATGCCGCGCACCATCGCCATGAGCCAAAGCGAAGTACATTGAAGAGGTGCTAAGCGGTTCAAGATGGAGGAGTGCAAGCCTATTGGAACTCCTCTTGATGTGAAAGGAGTCGTTGTTGAAGCTTTCGGATGAGGAGTTGAGGAGGTTGAAAGAAGAGATAAAGGCCATTCACATCTGGCGGCGTGGGATCGTTGATGTATGCAATGGTGGCGGCAAGGCTGACATTGCATTTCGATAGCGTAGTGAGCCAATTAAGTAAGCGGTGATGCTCCAACATTGGATAAGCGGTAAAAGCAGCATCTTGAAATTGAAAGGCACCATTGACCACAAATTGTGCCTTAGCGGTAAGGACATTGAGTTGAGAGGATCTTGCGATGCGGATTAGGCGGTGATGTGAATGGCGCCCGGTCCACTCTGAAGTATGTGTTCTTTATTGGAGATGGTGCAATCTCGTGGAATTGCGAGGCAACCGCGATAAGCGGTGTCTACTACGGAGGCGAGTACGTGTGACAATGGGTGCTTGAAGGAAGCTCACCGGAGGCTGCGGCGGCCCATTAGTGGATGTTGGGTTGGTGCGAAGGGGCGCGCGGGGATGCGTGTGCGACGGCCAAGGTGTATTCTTGTTTCTGAGGACTGACAGCGCTCTCGTGCACACACGGCCTTCTAGCAAGGCGTTTACTTATACGAGAGAAGGTGCCTTCTTGTACATTTTCAAGTGCCTTTGAGCCACATGTGTGTTTAGTCTTTGCACCACCTACAACGCCTCCTAAAGTCAGGCAAAGATGCTGGTCTTCTCTCCCTCACTATTGCTCTTACCATTAGGTGAGGCACTCTAGAATACTAAGTATAAGCTTCCGTAATATATACTCTAACAAGTACTAATTGGGATTGCTTCAACAACTCTAATAACTATTAGTTGCTCTTATAAACTGGTAATCTATTCTCTAACACTCCCAGTGCTGAGTAGTTTTGAAGATTAGATTCCTTGCCTCAGTTATAAACTCCTTGGTCAACATATTAGAGTGTATTTATGTGAGTTATAGAGGCTCAAGTCTTAGTCTCTCTAGAGTGTTAAGAGTGGTGGCTAAAAGCCAATTCCCAGTGGAGAGTTGGCCATTTTGAATGTCTACTTGTCTTGTTTGGTCAACTCCATGTGCCTACCTCCGCCACCAACGCTTCCTCACCACTTTGAGCACCCTCTCCTTCCTCTTGGACACTTCATGCATCAACCTTGACACCACAAACTCCATCGTAAGGTCAGCAAGGGCCAAGGTCTCTAAAGCCGTTATCAAGTGCTCAAATGAAGATGGGAGACTATCAAGCAAGGTCATAACAATATCCTCCTCCTTCATGGGCACATCCAAGCAAGCAAGTTGATCCGCAAGTGCCTTGATGTTGTTGATGTGCTCCAACAAGTCAGCCCCTTCTTCCATCTTGATTGTGAAGAACTTGCGCCTCAAGAAGAGGATGTTGGCCAAGCTTCTTGTCTCATGGATGTTGCAAAGTATCCTCCATGCTTCCGCTGGTCCTTTGCAACTCTTGATGTGAGCAAGTTGGGCATCCACCAAATTGAGCCCAATCATGGACATGGCCTTCCTCACCCTTCTTTGGTACTCCTTCTTGTCCTTGTCACTTGCATGAGATGGTGGAGCCTCCTCCGTGCCTTCAACAATCTCCCACAAGTCCATAGAAGAGAGCGCCAGGTTCATCTTAAATTTCCAAAGGTGGAAGTTGTTGCCGTTGAACTTTTCAAGCACCCTTACACTCTCACCCTCAAAAGAAGCCATGGCAAGACACAAACGCTGCCCTTACGACACCAACAACCCAAGTCTACCACCTAAACACTCAAATCAGCGCCTTCGGAGTGTGCAAACACACTTGTGCACAAATCAATGCACAATAATCTCCTTCAACACTCAAACAAGCAAGATCCTCTTGCTCCCACTCAAATCAGATCACACTCAAGCTATTTGACGTCCAAATGCTAGATCTAGGCTTCCGCCACACCCACAAGGTGTATATGCACCTCAAAGCACTCAAATCAGCCCTCAATGCCTCCAAATGAGCACTTGTGCACTCCCTACACTAGATCAGCCCTCAATCTATGTCAAAGAAGCTTCTAAATCAACAAATCACTCAAACAAGCAAGATCCACTTGCTCCTACACTCAAACAAGCAAGATCCACTTGCTTCCACTCAAATTGGATCAAACTCAAGCTATTTGACCTCCAAATACTAGATCTAGATGTATACTACACACACAAGGTGAATTTGCACCTCTAAGCACTCAAATCAGCCCACAATGCTTCCAAATGAGCACTTCTGCACTCCTTACACTAGATCAGCCCTCAATCAATGTCAAATAAGCTTCATGAACCTCAAATCACTCAAATCTCAACTTAGGAGCCTCAAGTCACCTCTCTTGCACCACACATGCACAAATCAGCCCCTTGTGTGCACACATGCACCACAAATGCTCAAATCAGCCCCTTCTTGTGTTAGAAACACTCTAACCAAGACAAGGGAAGCTCACAATCCTCCAATGCCTTCAAAAGACCTCCAAACACCTCCAAAATGCTCCAATTGCCTCCAAATGCCTCAAATCACCTCCAAACACCTCCAAAAGGGCTCCAAGTACACCTCCCAAGCACCAAATGGTTGCAAACACCTCCAAGAGGTTGCACACACCTCCAAATGGCTCCAAATGCACCTCCAATGCTCCAAATGGTTGCAAACACCTCCAAATGGCTCCAAATCACCTCAAAACACATTCAAATGGTTGCAAACACCTCCAAATGGCTCCAAATGCACCTCCAATGTTCCAAGGACCTCCAAGTAGTGCAAATCAGCCCAACATGTGCTTGCAACACCTCCAAGACCTCCCCAAGCCTCCAAATGTATTCCAACTCAACCTCACTACAAGAGTAGTGGGCCCATAACCTATTGAAGCTCAATAGAGAGAGAGAAGGAATACAAACAATCAAAGCTTACAAACAAGTAGAGCAATGAATGCTTGAATTAGATGCATACTCATTCCAAGCCCTTGCTTATATATCCATAGGTAGGCACATGGTGCTACAATCAATATGGGATAACCGAGAGGCTAAGGCCTCTCTCCACTCTCTAAGGCTCTTAGGACCAGCCCACTTCACACACTCTAGAGGACTAAGACCTAGCCTCTATACCTCACATAAATACACTCTAATAACTATTAGATGCTCTTATAACTGCGAGCAATCTAATCTTCAACACTTCTAATAACTATTAGTTGCTCTTATAAACTACGAGCAACCTAATCTCTAACAAAAATGGAGTTTGTGGTGTCAAGGTTGATGCATGAAGTGTCCAAGAGAAAGGAGAAGGATGCTCAAAATGGTGAGGCAGCGTTGGTGGCGGCCCAAAATAAAGGGAGGATGTCAAATGGGCCAAGGTTGTGTTACAATTGTGGCAAGCCGGGCCACATTGCAAGGTTTTGCTTCCAAGACAAGATGAAAGAGAAGGAGAGTGCCAATGTTGCAAGAAACCAAGGCAATGAGGAGGATTATGCGTTATTAAGCGCCGTTGTTGCAAACAAAGACAAGATGTGGGAGGAGCATGCCTTTGCTAATGGAGATGGAGATGACAACACCATGGCCAAGTGGATCATGGATTCGGGAGCCACCAAGCACATGTCACCTCATAGGGCAGCATTTCAAACATATGAGGTAATATCACCACCACGAAATGTGCACTTGGGAGATGGTAGTATTGTGCATGCGGTCGGAGTTGGCACCATTATTGAGGAGGTGAAGGTGATGGGAGTAAAGCACAAAATCAACATAAAGGAGGTTCTCCACATCCCAAAGTTAAAGAGAAATTTGTTATCCATAGCAAAGCTTGCTCTTAATGGCTTAAAGGTGGAGTTTGATGATGATGCATGCATTGTGAGGGCTGCAAATAGGAAGGTGATTGCTAGATTGCCAAGAGAAGGGAGTTTGTATCAAATGCCCTTCTCTATGTATGATATGGCCAATGTGGCACACCAAATGCCACAATCAGCGCCTTTGGAGCTACGCCATAGGCGCCTTGGGCATTTGAATGTGAAGAATTTGAAGGTCCTTGAAAGGATGGTAAATGGCTTGCAAATCAAGAATAGTACATCAAATTCAGCGACTCGTGATGTGGTGATTGCGGAGGAGGCCACTTGTCGAGATGCGAATGTGGAGATGCATCCAAGTGGGAGTTTGGAGCCACTTTGGTGATTGGGGTGGATGCAACTCCAATTTCAGCGTGCGTTGTACAAGAGGCTCAAGTTGGAGAAGAGCCTAAAGGAGTGCAAGAGCCGAAAGAGGAGGATGTGCAGGTTGAATGACATGAGGAAGATTGAAGAGGGGCAGCGTGCACAAGGCCCATGGTATCCAATAAGGTAGAGAAGGTCACTTGTGTGCATGCAAGCAAGTGGGAGTTGACGAAACAAGACAAGTAGACATCTAGTATGTCCAATGGCACATGGGAATTGGCTTTGTTGCCAAATGCGCGCATGATTGTTAGAGGATGGAGAGGAGAGCTTGACGTATTACCAAATGGAGGACATAGTGGGTGATATGTTGACCAAGGCGTTTACCAAGGTGAGGCACAAGGAGATGAGTTTGCGAGGAGAAAACTACTCGCAAAGTGGGAGTGTTAGAGATTAGGTTGCTCGTAGTTTATAAGAGTAACTAATAGGTTTTTGAGTATGTTAGAATAAGTAAAAGAGGCTAGGTGTTAGTCCTCTAGGGTGTTTGAAGAGGGCTGGTCCTAAAAGCCTTAGAGAGAGAAGAGAGGACTTAGCCTCTCGGTTATCCCATATTGTTTGTAGCACCATGTGCCTACCTATGGATACATAAGCAAGGGCTTCGAATGAGTATGTATCTCATTCAAGCATTCATTGCTCTACCATGTGTGTAAGCTTTGATGTTTGTATTCTCTCTCGACCTCTATTGAGCTTCAATACAAATATGAAAGCTTACACACAAGGTGCTACAAACAATATGGGATAAACGAGAGGCTAAGTCCTCTCTTGTCTCTCTAAGGCTTTTAGGACCAGCCCTCTTCAAACACCCTAGAGGACTAAGACCTAGCCTCTAGTACTTACTCTAACATACTCTAAAACCTATTAGTTGCTCTTATAAACTACGAGCAACCTAATCTCTAACACTCCCACTTTGCGAGTAGTTTTCTCCTTGTGCCTCACCTTGGCAAACGCCTTGGTCCACATATTTCCCACCATGTCCTCCATTTGCTAATTCCTCAAGCTCTCCTAACTTCTCTGCTTGCATTTGGCAACAAAGCCAATTCCCAGGTGCCATTGGCCATACAAGATGTCTACTTGTCTTGTTTGGTCAACTCCCACTTGCTTGCATGCACACTTTGCAAAGCATCACCCAAACTCAAAGTATCATCAAAAGCAAATAAGATTTGCACGTTCAACCTCAATAGATGGTGGAAGAATATGGTTTAACCACCACTCACCAAGTGACCACCTCTCCCTTATTGGATACCATGGGCCTTGTGCACGCTGCCCCTCTTCAATCCTCCTCATGTGATTCAACCTCCTCATCCTCCTCTTGTGTCTCTTTCGACTCTTGCACTCCTTTAGGCTTTTCTCCAACTTGAGCCTCTTGTACAACGCACGCTGAAATTGGAGTTGCATCCACCCCAATCACCATAGTGGCTCCAATCTCCCACTTGGATGCATCTCCACATTCGCATCTCGACAAGTGGCCTCTTCCGCAATCACCACATCACGAGCCGCTGAATTTGATGTACTATTCTTGATTTGCATGCCATTTACCATCCTTTCAAGGACCTTCAAATTCTTCACATTCAAATGCCCAAGGCGCCTATGGCGTAGCTCCAAAGGCGCTGATTGTGGCATTTGGTGTGCCACATTGGCCTTATCATACATAGAGAAGGGCATTTGATACAAACTCCCTTCTCTTGGCAATCTAGCAATCACCTTCCTATTTGCAGCCCTCACAATGCATGCATTATCATCAAACTCCACCTTTAAGCCATTAAGAGCAAGCTTTGCTATGGATAACAAATTTCTCTTTAACTTTGGGATGTGGAGAACCTCCTTTATGTTGATTTTGTGCTTTACTCCCATCACCTTCACCTCCTCAACAATGGTGCGAACTCCGATCGCATGCACAATACTACCATCTCCCAAGTGCACATTTCGTGGTGGTGATATTACCTCATATGTTTGAAATGCTGCCCTATGAGGTGACATGTGCTTGGTGGCTCCCGAATCCATGATCCACTTGGCCATGGAGTTGTCATCTCCATCTCCATTAGCAAAGGCATGCTCCTCTCACATCTTGTCTTTGTTTGCAACAACGGCGCTTGATAACGCATAATCCTCCTCATTGTCTTGGTTTTTTGCAACATTGGCACTCTCCTTCTTTTTCATCTTGTCTTGGAAGCAAAACCTTGCAATGTGGCCCGGCTTGCGACCATTGTAACACAACCTTGGCCCATTTGACATCCTCCCTGTAGAAGAATAGATTGCTCGTAGTTTATAAGAGCAATTAGTACTTGTTAGAGTATATATATATATGGAAGCTTATACTTAGTATTCTAGAGTGTGAAAAGGGGCTGGTCGTAAGAGCAATAGTGAGGGGAGAGAAGACCAGCCCACTTTGTTGACTATAGGAGGCAAGTAGGTGGTGGCAAAGACTAAAGGGGCACACATGTGAACCATGTGGGCCAAAGGCACTTGGAATATGTACAAGAAGGCACTAGGAAGGTGCCAATAAGGAAGTATAAGTAAAGGCCTTTGCTAGAAGGCAGTATCTCATTTCAAGCATTCATTGCTTTACTTGTTTGTAAGCTTTGAGTGTGTTGTATTCTCTCTCTTCCTCTATTGAATCTCAATAGGTTATGGGCCCACTACTCTTGTAGTGAGGTTGAGTTTGAATACTTTTGGAGGCTTGGGGAGGTCAAGGAGGTGTTGCAAGCACGTGGAGGGCTGATTTGCACATGTTGGAGGTCCTTGGAGCTTTGGAGGTGCACTTAGAGCCATTTGGAGGTGTTTGCAACCATTTGGAGTCAATTGAAGTTGATTTGGAGCATTTGGAGGCAAAAGGAGCAATTTGGAGGTGTTTGGAGGTGTTTTGAAGGCATTGGGTGCTTGTAAGTGTCCATTGTAGTTGAATTGAGTCCTCCTTGCACATTGTAGGTGCTGATTTGCATTAAGGGCTCCCAAGTCATTTGTTTGAAGTGATTGTTATTGAAGCTCAATAGAGGGTGAGAGAGAATACAAACATCAAAGCTTACACACAAGGTAGAGCAATGAATGCTTGAATGAGATGCATACTCATTCCAAGCCCTTGCTTATATATCCATAGGTAGGCACATGGTGCTACAATCAATATGGGATAACCGAGAGGCTAAGTCCTCTCTTCTCTCTCTCTAAGGCTTTTAGGACCAGCCCTCTTCACACACCCTAGAGGACTAAGACCTAGCCTCTATTACTTACTCTAACATACTCTAATAACTATTAGGTGCTCTTATAAACTACGAGCAACCTAATCTCTAACACTCCCACTTTGCGAGTAGTTTTCTCCTCGCAATCCCATCTCCTTGTGCCTCACCTTCGTAAACGCCTTCGTCAACATATCACCCACTATGTCCTCCATTTGGTAATACGTCAAGCTCTCCTCTCCATCCTCTAACTATCTTGGGCGCATTTGGCAACAAAGCCAATTCCCATGTGCCATTGTTTTGTTTGGTCAACTCCCACTTGCTTGCATGCACACTTTGCAAAGCATCACCCAAACAAGTGTCCTCCTCTCCCTTATTGGATACCCTGGGCCTCGTGCACGCTGCCCCTCTTCAATCTTCCTCATGTGATTCAACCTCCACATCCTCCTCTTCCTTCTCTTTCGGCTCTTGCACTCTTTTAGGCTCTTCTCCAACTTAAGCCTCTTGTACAACGCACGCTGAAATTGGAGTTGCATCCACCCCAATCACCATAGTGGCTCCAAACTCCCACTTGGATGCATCTCCACATTCGCATCTCGACAAGTGGCCTCCTCCGCAATCACCACATCACGAGCCGCTGAATTTGATGTCCTATTCTTGATTTGCATGCCATTTACCATCCTTTCAAGGACCTTCAAATTCTTCACATTCAAATGCCCAAGGCGCCTATGGCGTAGCTCCAAAGGCGCTGATTGTGGCATTTGGTGTGCCACATTGGCCATATCATACATAGAGAAGGGCATTTGATACAAACTCCCTTCTCTTGGCAATCTAGCAATCACCTTCCTATTTGCAGCCCTCACAATGCATGCATCATCATCAAACTCCACCTTTAAGCCATTAAGAGCAAGCTTTGCTATGGATAACAAATTTCTCTTTAACTTTGGGATGTGGAGAACCTCCTTTATGTTGATTTTGTGCTTTACTCCCATTACCTTCACCTCCTCAACAATGGTGCCAACTCGGACCGCATGCACAATACTACCATCTCCCAAGTGCACATTTTGTGGTGGTGATATTACCTCATATGTTTGAAATGCTGCCCTATGAGGTGACATGTGCTTGGTGGCTCCCGAATCCATGATCCACTTGGCCATGGTGTTGTCATCTCCATCTCCATTTGCAAAGGCATGCTCTTCCCACATCTCCTCTTTGCTTGCAACAACGGCGCTTACAAACGCATACTCCTCCTCATTGTCTTTGTTTCTTGCAACATTGGCACTCTCCTTGTCCTTCTTGTCTTGGAAGCAATACCTTGCAATGTGGCCCGGTTTGCCACAATTGAAGCACGTCCTTGGCCCATTTTGCATCCTCGGTTTGTTTTGAGCCACCACCAACGCTTCCTCACCACTTTGAGCACCCCTCTCCTTCCTCTTGGACACTTCATGCATCAACCTTGACACCACAAACTCCATCGTAAGGTCAGCAAGGTGCAAGGTCTCTAAAGCCGTTATCAAGTGCTCAAATGAAGATGGGAGACTATCAAGCAAGGTCATAACAATATCCTCCTCCTTCATGGACACATCCAAGCAAGCAAGTTGATCCGCAAGTGCCTTGATGTTGTTGATGTGCTCCAACAAGTCAGCCCCTTCCTCCATCTTGATTGTGAAGAACTTGCGCCTCAAGAAGAGGATGTTGGCCAAGCTTCTTGTCTCATGGATGTTGCAAAGTACCCTCCATGCTTCCGCTGGTCCTTTGCAACTCTTGATGTGAGCAAGTTGGGCATCCACCAAATTGAGCCCAATCATGGACATGGCCTTCCTCACCCTCCTTTGGTACTCCTTCTTGTCCTTGTCACTTGCATGAGAAGGTGGTGCCTCCTCCGTGCCTTCAACAATCTCCCACAAGTCCATGGAATCGAGTGCCAAGTTCATCTTGAACTTCCACAAGTTGAAGTTGGTGCCATTGAACTTCTCAAGCACCCTAATACCCTCTAAGGAAGCCATGGCAAAGCACAAACGCTGCCCTAACCACACCAACCACTCAAATCTAGCTTCAAACACTCAAATCAGCCCTCTTGGAGTGTGCAACCACACTTGTGCACAAAACAATGCACAATAAGCCCCTCCAACACTCAAACAAGCAAGATCCACTTGCTCCCACTCAAATCAGATCACACTCAAGCTATTTGACCTCCAAATACTAGATCTAAATCTCTCCAACACTCTAAAGATTTAAATGCACCTCAAAGCACTCAAATCAGCCCCTACAAGTGTGCAAACACACTTGAGCACAAAACAATGCTCAATAAGCCTCCCCAACACTCAAACAAGCAAGTTTCACTTGCTCCCACTCACATCAGATCTCATTCAAGCTATTTGACCACCAAATGCTAGATCTAGATGTCTAATACACACACAAGGTGTATTTGCACCTCTAAGCACTCAAATCAGCCCTCTATGCCTCCAAATGAGCACTTGTGCACTCTCTACAGTAGATCAGCCTTCAATATAGTCAAGAAAGCTTGTAGACCTTCAAATCACTCAAAACTAAGCTTAGGAGTCTCAAATCACCACTTTAGCACCACAATGGATCAAATCAGCCCTTTGTGTGCACACATGCACCCCAAATGCTAGATTCAGCCCTCAATACTTCAAGTGCACTTCAAGTTGATCACAATTAGCACTCCAAAAGCTCAAAACCACTCCAAACAAAGGATTTGGTAGCCAACAATGCAAATCAGCACCTCCTTGTGTTAGTATCACTCTACCTAAGACAAGGGAAGCATACAATACTCCAATGCCTTCAAGAGTCCTCCAAACACCTCCAAAGTGCTTCAATTGCCTCCAAATGCTCCAAATCACCTCCAAACACCTCCAAACACCTCTAAATGGTTGCAAACACCTCCAAATGGCTCCAAGTGCACCTCCAAAGCTCCAAATGGTTGCAAGCACCTCCAAGTGGTTGCACACCTCCAAGTGCACCTCCAAAACTCCAAATGGTTGCGAAACAACGTTAAATGCCTCCAAATTACCTCCAAACACATCCAAATGGTTGCAAACACCTCCAAATGGCTCCAAGTGCACCTCCAAAGCTCCAAGGAGTGCAAATCAGCCCTCTAAGTGTGTGCAACACCTCCTTGACCTCTCCAAGCCTCCAAATGTATTCAAACTCAACCTCACTACAAGAGTAGTGGGCCCATAACCTATTGAAGCTCAATAGAGGGTGAGAGAGAATACAAACATCAAAGCTTACACACAAGGTAGAGCAATGAATGCTTGAATGAGATGCATACTCATTCCAAGCCCTTGCTTATATATCCATAGGTAGGCACATGGTGCTACAATCAATATGGGATAACCGAGAGGCTAAGTCCTCTCTTCTCTCTCTCTAAGGCTTTTAGGACCAGCCCTCTTCACAAATGTACCCTAGAGGACTAAGACCTAGCCTCTATTACTTACTCTAACATACTCTAATAACTATTAGGTGCTATGCTCTTGAATGCAAGCCAAGTTGCTTGTATGTATCCATAGGTAGGCACATGGTGCTACAAACAATATGGGATAACCGAGAGGCTAAGTCCTCTCTTGTCTCTCTAAGGCTTTTAGGACCAGCCCTCTTCACACACCCTAGAGGACTAAGACCTAGCCTCTATTACTTACTCTAACATACTCTAATAACTATTAGGTGCTCTTATAAACTACGAGCAACCTAATCTCTAACAATCCAAATGGTTGCAAACACCTCCAAATGGCTCCAAGTGCACCTCCAAAGCTCCAAGGAGTGCAAATCAGCCCTCCAAGTGTGTGCAACACCTCCTTGACCTCTCCAAGCCTCCAAATGTATTCTAACTCAACCTCACTACAAGAGTAGTGGGCCCATAACCTATTGAAGCTCAATAGAGGGTGAGAGAGAATACAAACATCAAAGCTTACACACAAGGTAGAGCAATGAATGCTTGAATGAGATACATACTCATTCCAAGCCCTTGCTTATGTATTCATAGGTAGGCACATGGTGCTACAATCAATATGGGATAACCGAGAAAGGCTAAGGCCTCTCTCCACTCTCTAAGGCTCTTAGGACCAGCCCACTTCACACACCCTAGAGGACTAAGACCTAGCCTCTATACATCACATAAAATATACTATAATAACTATTAGGTGCTCTTATAAACTACGAGCAACCTAATCTCTAACAAGTGGTGAGTTATCCCACATGGTTAGGAGATATGTAGAGGAGACTTCCTCCTACTTGTATTCAGCCCTTGCATGGCTGAAGTCATCCAATACCATCTAAGTAATGCTTTTCCCTTCAATCTCAATAGGTTATGGGCCCACGCACGTGGTGGTGCGCTTGAAGGAGAAATTCAGATCATTTGGAGAGGATCGTGGAGCTTGTGGGACAAAACCAGCCTTGTTTGCATGTGTGCATTTGAATCAATTGGTGTAAGTTCATTTCCAAAGAAGAAGTCTTGAAGTGCATTTTCCTTTGGAGTTTGTTGGGGTTGGAGTTGTTGAGTGCATTTTTGAATGTTTGCCATTCAATGAGATATTGCCTTGTGAACAAATGTGCCTTTACTTTGTACTTCCTTATTGGCACCTTCTAGATCTAGATCCTTCTTGTACATTTTCTGAAGAAGCCTTTTGGCCCACATGGTTCTTGCATGTGTGATTGCCCTTTAGTCTTTGCCACCACCTAGTTTGCCTCCTATAGTTCAACCCTTGTGGGCTGGTCTTCTCTCACCTCACTATCACTTGCTCATTTGGATCCATTGCCCTTTTCACACTCTAGAATACTAAGTATAAGCTTCCATATATATATAAGAAGTTCTTGCAAGTACTAATTGCTGTTATAAACTACGATTAGGGTCTATTCTTCAACACTCTCACTTTGCGTTTAGATCTCTTGTGAGGACCTTACCACCTCGCAATCCCATCGCCCTTGTGTTTTTGGGATTCTTCGTGCCTCACCTTAGCAAGCGCCTTTGTCAACACATCCTTTAGGTCTTTGCCATATCCTCTACTTCAACACAATACCACAAGCTCACCTCTCCATCCTCCAACTTCTCTCGAATCAAATGGCATGTTGAAGTTCAAGATGGAGATGATTCTTGCGGAGAAGGACTTGTGGGATGTGGGATCTCCTTTGGTGAGGAGCAATACACCCTTGGTTGTCATCTCAAGATGCAAGAAGGCATTTGAGAGGAGGGAAACCCAACATCCTCCAATAGTTGCCGATCACAATGCCTCCTTTAAGCAATGGCTCGTTGCCATGTATTCCGCTTCCGTAGTAGACACCGCTATTGTGGGTTGCAACATCCAATTTCACGAGATTGCGCCATCTCCTACAAAGAACGACTTGTTGGATCGTGGATCGGCGCTCATTCACATCACCCGCCCAATCCGCATCACAATACCCCTTCAACTCAAGGTCTTTACCTCCAAGAGCTTACCACCATGTTTGTCAATGGTGCCTTTATAAGTACCTCAAGATGCGTTTTACCGCCATCCAATGTTGAGGACCAGCCTTTGTCCTCTGAATTGGCTCACCATGCTCACCGGAAATGCAAGGTCAGCCTCTGTTATCACATATTGATTGTAGCACATCAACGACCCCATATAAGCAAGGTATGGAATGGTCTTCATCTCTTCTTCAACCTCCTTGAACTCCTCATCCGAAAGCATCAACAATGACCCCTTTACATCAAGAGGGTGCCAATGGGCTTGCATTCCTCCATGTTGAACCGCTTGAGCAAAAGACTTAGAGAGACAAGATGGACTTAGCCTCTGGCTCATGGTGATGGTGCGTGCCTACCTATGATTGCGCTCAAATGCAACACCAAGGCAAAACTCCAAAGGCCCAAGATCACTCATCTCAAACTCCATCTCAAGCTTGGCCTTCAACCACCTCAAAACACCGCATCATCACTAGCCAAGATAATCAAATCATCAACATAGATGATCACAATCAACAAGAACTCCCTTGTTTGCTTTACATACAAGGAGTGATCCGCATGGCTTCTAGAAAAGCCTTCTTTGATGAAGAACAAGTCAATCCTTTGGTACCACGCCCTTGGTGATTGCTTGAGCCCGTACAACGACTTCTTGAGCTTGCAAACAAGGTGTTGGGTGCCCTCCTCCACAAAGCCAAGGGGCTGGTCCATGTAGATGTCCTCCTCCAACTCACCATTCAAGAACGCCGTCTTGACATCCATTTGGTGAATCTCCAAGTCCATGGCTGCCCCAATCGCCAACATGCATCGTATGGTGGTAAACTTGGCCACGGTGCAAAGGTCTCATGGAAATCCACACCCTCCACTTGAGAGAAGCCCCTTGCCACTAAGCGTGCCTTGTAACGCACCACGTTGCCTTGTGCATCCCTCTTGGTCCTAAACACCCACTTACAACCAACACTTTTTTGCGGCCCTTTGGCAATGGGGCCAATTCCCATGTGCCATTGGCCATTAGAGATGCATACTCCTCTTGCATGGCCAACTCCCACTTGCTTGCATCCACACTTTGCAAAGCATCACCCAAAGTTAAAGGATCATCAAAACAAGCCACATTTGCACGTTCTACCTCACTAGGTGGTGGGAGAATGTGGTTCATCCACCAATCGCCAAGCGGCCGCCTCTCCCTTGTGGGGTACCTTGAACCTTGTGTTCGCAGCCCCTCTCCAATCTCCTCATCTTGTGGTTGCCTCTCCTCCACAACCTCCTCCTCTTTGTTTGTCTTGTTGCTCTTCTTCAACTTCTCGAGCAAGCGCGCGCTGAAATTGGAGGTGCATCCACTACAATCACCGTAGGTGGCTCCAAACTCCCACTTGGATGCATCTCCACATTTGCATCCGCACAAGTAGCGTCCTCCGCAAACACCACATCACGACACTTGAGGATCTTCTTAGTCTCCAAACACATCAACCTATATGCCTTGGTGCCTTCACAATAACCAAGGAACAAACACCTTGTGCCCTTTTGCATCAAGTTTAGTCCTCTTCTCATCCGGCACCTTTGCATAAGCAATACAACCAAATACACGCATGTGTGCGATCGAAGGCCTCCTACCACTCCATGCCTCTTGGGTGTCTTACCAACAATCTAGCTAGTTGGGCACCTATTTCGTGTGTACACCGTTTGTAACCACCGCTTCCGCCCAAAGGTTCTTGTTGAGGTTTTGGTGGTGTAGCATGCTCCTTGCCATCTCCACAATTGTGCGGTTTGCACGCTCCGCCACTCCATTTTGTTGTGGTGTGTAGGGTGTTGATAGTTGCCTATCAATGCCATGTCTTGGAAGAAGCGCTCAAACGCCTTGAAGTGAACTCCTCCATTGTCGGATCGAAACGCCTTGATCTTGTGCTCCGATTGCTTCTCCACAAGCGCCTTGAACTCCACAAACTTGGCAAACACCTCTCCCTTGGACTTCAACACATACACCCACACCTTTCGAGAGAAGTCATCTATGAAAGTCACAAAATACAAGCAACCACCCATGGAAATGGTCTTGAATGGACCACACACATCCGAATGAATCAACTCCAATGGTTTGCTTGCACGCTGACCTCCCTCACTTGGAAATGGAGTCCTTGAAAGCTTGCCTTCAATGCAACCCTCACAAAGCGCTGAATTTGATGCACCATCCTTGATTTGCATGCCATTCACCATGCTTTCAAGAGCCTTGACACTCTTGACATTCAAATGCCCAAGGCGTCTATGCCATAGCTCCCAAGGCGCTGATTGTGGCATTGGAAGCGCCACATTTGCCATTTCATGCATGGAGAAGGGCATTTCATACAAACTCCCTACTCTAGGCAATCTAGCAATCACCTTTCTATTGGCTGCCCTCACAAGGCATGCATCATCATCAAATTCTACCTTTAAACCGTTTAAAGCAAGTTTTACAACCGAAATCAAGTTCCTCTTGAACTTAGGGATATGGAGCACCTCCTTCATGTGGATCTTGTGCTTCACTCCCATCACCATCACCTCCTCAACAATTGTACCAACACCAACCGCATGCACAATGCTATCATCTCCCAAGTGCACATTGCGTGGTGGTGAAATTACCTCATACGTTTGGAACGCTGCCCTATGCGGCGTCATGTGTTTGGTGGCTCCCGAATCCATGACCCACGTGGCCATGGTGTTGTCATCTCCATCGTTGATTGCCATAGCATGCTCCTCCTCTTTCTCCACCTTGCTTGCAACAAAGGCGCTTAAAACGCATAGTCTTCTCCATTGTCTTTGTTGCTTGCTAGGTTTGCACTCTCCTTCTCCTTCTTCTTGTTTAAGAAGCAATGCCTTGCAATGTGGCCCGGTTTGCCACAATTGAAGCACAACCTTGGGCCATTTGCATCCTCGCTTTGTTTTGGGCCGCCACCAACGCCGCCTCACCACTTTTTGAGCACCCTTCTCCTTCCGCTTGGACACTTCATGCATCAACCTTGACACCACAAACTCCATTGTCAGGTCAGCAAGGTTTAAGGTCTCTAAAGCGGTGATCAAACTCTCAAATGAAGGTGGCAAGCTATCCAATAGCGTCATCACTATATCGTCCTCCTTCATGGGCACTTCCAAGCAAGCGAGCTGATCCGCGAGTGCCTTGATGTTGTTGATGTGCTCCAACAAGTCAGCTCCTTCCTCCATCTTGATTGTGAAGAACTTGCGCCTCAAGAAGAGGATGTTGGCCAAACTTCTTGTCTCATGAATGTTGCAAAGCACCCTCCATGCTTCCGCTGGTCCTTTGCAACTCTTGATGTGAGCAAGTTGGGCATCCACCAAATTGAGCCCAATCATGGACATGGCCTTCCTCACCCTCCTTTGGTAGTCCTTCTTGTCCTTGTCACTTGCATCGATGGGTGGAGCCTCCTCCGTGCCTTCAACAATCTCCCACAAGTCCATGGAAGAGAGGGCCAAGTTCATCTTGAACTTCCACAAGTTGAAGTTGGTGCCATTGAACTTCTCAAGCACCCTAACACTCTCACCCTCCAAAGTGGCCATAGCCAAGCACACACGCTGCCCTTACAACACCAACAACTTAAACGAGCTACCAAGCACTCAAATCAGCCCCCTACTAGTGTGTAAACACACTTGCGCACAAAACAATGCACAAAAGTCCTTCTCTACACTCAAACAAGCAAGATCCACTTGCTCCCACTCAAATCAGATCATAAACAAGCTTCTACAACTCCAAATCACTCAAATGTAAGTAGAAGAGCCTCAATTGACCTCCTTAGCACCTCACTAGCTCAAATCAGCCCCTAGTGTGCACACAAGCACTCCAAATGCTAGATCTAGCTCTTACAAATCAAAAGGCGCACTAATAGATCACAAACCACCCTTCTAAGCTCACAATCACTTCAAACAAATGACTTGAGAGCCCTTAATGCAAATCAGCACCTACAATGTGCAAGGAGGACTCAATTCAACTACAATGGACGCTTACAAGCACCCAATGCCTTCAAAACACCTCCAAACACCTCCAAATTGCGCCTTTTGCCTCCAAATGCTCCAAATCAACTTCAATTGACTCCAAATGGTTGCAAACACCTCCAAATGGCTCTAAGTGCACCTCCAAAGCTCCAAGGACCTCCAACATGTGCAAATCAGCCCTCCACGTGCTTGCAACACCTCCTTGACCTCCCCAAGCCTCCAAAAGTATTCAAACTCAACCTCACTACAAGAGTAGTGGGCCCATAACCTATTGAGATTCAATAGAGGAAGAGAGAGAATACAACAAACTCAAAGCTTACAAACAAGTAGAGCAATGAATGCTTGAAATGAGATATTGCCTTCTAACAAAGGCCTTTACTTATACTTCCTTATTGGCACCTTCCTAGTGCCTTCTTGTACATTTTCTAAGTGCCTTTGGCCCACATGGTTCACATGTGTGTCCCTTTAGTCTTTGCCACCACCTACTTGCCTCCTATAGTCAACAAAGTGGGCTGGTCTTCTCTCCCCTCACTATTGCTCTTACGACCAGCCCCTTTTCACACTCTAGAATACTAAGTATAAGCTTCCATATATATATACTCTAACAAGTACTAATTGCTCTTATAAACTACGAGCAATCTATTCTTCAACAAGGACGTGCTTCAATTGTGGCAAACCGGGCCATATTGCAAGGTATTGCTTTCGAAACAACAAGAAGGAGAAGGAGAGTGCGAATGTTGCAAGCAACAACCACAATGAGGCGGATTATGCGTTTCTAAGCGCAAGTGTTGTAAGCGATTACCACATTGAGGAGGAGCATGCTTTTGCTTGTAATGACGGAGATGACAACACCATGGCCAAGTGGATCATGGATTCGGGAGCCACCAAGCACATGACATCGCATAGAGCAGCGCGTTTGAACCCTATGAAGTATTATCACCACCACGCAATGTGCATTTGGGAGATGATAGCATTGTGCATGCGGTTGGTGTGGGAACCATTGTTGAAGAGGTGATGGTGATGGGAGTCAAGCACAAGATCAACATGAAGGAGGTCCTTCACATCCCCAAGTTCAAGAGGAACTTGATTTCGGTTGTAGGCTTGCTTTGAATGGTTTAAAGGTGGAGTTTGATGATGATGCATGCATTGTAAGGGCAAGAGATAGAAAGGTGGTTGCTAGATTGCCTAGAGAGGGGAATTTGTATGAAATGCCCTTCTCCATGCATGATTTGGCAAATGTGGCACACCAAATGCCACAATCAGCCCCTTTGGAGCTATGGCATCGACGCCTTGGGCATTTGAATGTGAAGAGTGTCAAGGCGCTTCAAAGCATGGTCAATGGCATGCAAATCAAGGATGGTGCATCAAATTCAGCGATTTGTGAGGGGTGCATTGAAGGCAAGCTCTCAAGGACTCCATTTCCAAGTGAGGGAGGTCAGCGTGCAAGCAAGCCATTGGAGTTGATTCATTCGGACGTTTGTGGTCCATTTAAGACCATTTCAATGGGTGGTTGCTTGTACTTTGTTACATTTATTGATGATTTCTCTAGGAAGATGTGGGTGTATGTGTTTGAAGTCCAAGGAGAGGTGTTTGCCAAGTTTGTGGAGTTCAAGGCTCTTGTGGAGAAGCAATCGGAGCACAAGATCAAGTGTTTCGATCCGACAATGGAGGGGAGTTTACTTCCAAGGCTTTTGAACACTTCTTGCAAGAAAACGGCATCCAAAGGCAACTATCTACACCATACACACCACAACAAAATGGAGTGGCGGAACGTGCAAATCGAACGATTGTGGAGATGGCGAGGAGCATGCTACACCACCAAAACCTCAACAAGAACCTTTGGGCGGAAGCGGTGGTTACAGTGTGTATACACGCAATAGGTGTCCAACAAGTGCACTTGTTGGAAAGACACCAGAAGAGGCGTGGAGTGGTAAGAGGCCCTTTATTACACACTTGCGTGTGTTTGGATGTATTGCATATGCGAAGGTGCCGGATGCAAAGCGCACTAAACTAGATGCAAAGGGCACAAAGTGTTTGTTTCTTGGCTATTGTGAAGGCACCAAGGCATATAGATTGATGTGCTTGGAGACTAAGAAGATCCTCAAGTGTCGTGATGTGGTGTTTGCGGAGGAGGCCACTTGTGAAGATGCAAATGTGGAGATGCATCCAAGTGGGAGTATTGAGCCACCAAGTGTGATTTTGGTGGATGCACCTCCAATTTCAGCGCGTGTTGTTGAAGAGACACAAGAGAGGCAAGAGAAGGAGGTGGTGGAGGAGAGACAAGAAGTACAACCACCACATGGGGAGATTGGAGAGGGGCAGCGTGCAATGGGCACAAGGTACCCCACAAGAGAGAGGCGGCCGCTTGGAGATTGGTGGTTGAATCACATTCTTCCACCACAAAGTGAGGTAGAACATGCAAATGTTGCTTGTTTTGATGATCCTTTGACTTTGGGTGATGCCTTGCAAAGTGTGGATGCAAGCAAGTGGGAGTTGGCCATGCAAGAGGAGTATGCATCTCTTATGGCCAATGACACATGGGAATTGGCCCCATTGCCAAAGGATCGCAAGAGTGTTGGTTGTAAGTGGGTGTTTAGGACCAAGAGAGATGCACAAGGCAATGTGGTGCGCTACAAGGCACGTTTGGTGGCAAGGGGTTTCTCTCAAGTGGAGGGTGTTGATTTTCATGATACCTTTGCGCCCGTGGCAAGTTTACCACCATACGATGCATGTTGGCGATTGGGGCAGCCATGGACTTGGAGATTCACCAAATGGATGTCAAGACGGCGTTCTTGAATGGTGAGTTGGAGGAGGACATCTACATGGACCAGCCCCTTGGCTTTGTGGAGGAGGGCACCCAACACCTTGTTTGCAAGCTCAAGAAGTCATTGTATGGGCTCAAGCAATCACCAAGGGCGTGGTACCAAAGGATTGACTTGTTCTTCATCAACGAAGGCTTCTCTAGAAGTCATGCGGATCACTCCTTGTATGTAAAGCAAACTAAGGAGTTCTTGTTGATTGTGATCATCTATGTAGATGATTTGATAATCTTGGCTAGTAATGATTCAATTTTGAGGTGGTTGAAGGCCAAGCTAGAGAAGGAGTTCGAGATGAGTGATTTAGGGCCTTTGGAGTTTTGCCTTGGTGTTGCATTTGAGCGCAATCGCAGCACACGCACCATAACCATGAGCCAAGGCAAGTACATTGAGGAGGTGCTCAAGCGGTTCAACATGGAGGATTGCAAGCCCATTGGCACCCTCTTGATGTGAAGGGGTCATTGTTGAAGCTTTCGGATGAGGAGTTCAAGGAGGTTGAAGAAGAGATGAAGGCCATTCCATACAAGGCAGCGGTGGGGTCGTTGATGTATGCAATGGTGGCCACAAGGGCTGACCTTGCATTCCCGGTGAGCATGGTGAGCCAATTCATGGCAAAGGCTGGTCCTCAACATTGGATGGCGGTAAAACGCATCTTGAGTACTTGAAAAGCACCATTGATTACAAGTCATGCTTGGAGGTAAAGACCTTGAGTTGAAGGGGTATTGTGATGCGGATTGGGCGGGTGATGTGAATGAGCGCCGATCCACGACGAGTATATGTGTTCTTTGTAGGAGATGGCGCAATCTCGTGGAATTGCAAGAGGCAACCCACAATAGCGGTGTCTACTACGGAAGCGGAATACATGGCAACGAGCCATTGCTTAAAGGAGGCATTGTGGCTGCGGCAACTATTGGAGGATGTTGGATTGGTGCAAAGAGGAGCCACGAGGATCATGTGCGACAACCAAGGGTGTATTGCGCTTGCCAAGGATCCCAAGCATCACTCTCGTACGAAGCACATTAATGTGCAACACCACTTCATTCGAGAGAAGGTGGAGGATGGAGAAGTAAGCATGTGGTATTGTCCAACAGAGGAGATGGTGGCTGATGTGTTGACCAAGGCGCTTGCTAAGGTGAGGCACGAGAAGCTAACAAAGGCGATGGGATTGCGAGGAGGTAACTACTCGCAAAATGGGAGTGTTGAAGATTAGATTGCTCGTAGTTATAAGAGCATCTAATAGTTATTAGAGTGTATTTATGTGAGGTATAGAGGCTAGGTCTTAGTCCTCTAGAGTGTGTGAAGAGGGCTGGTCCTAAGAGCCTTAGAGAGTGGAGAGAGGCCTTAGCCTCTCGGTTATCCCATATTGATTGTAGCACCATGTGCCTACCTATGGATATATAAGCAAGGGCTTGGAATGAGTATGCATCTCATTCAAGCATTCATTGTTCTACTTGTTTGTAAGCTTTGATTGTTTGTATTCCTTCTCTCTCTCTATTGAGCTTCAATAACATGGTGCTACAAACAATATGGGATAACCGAGAGGCTAAGTCCTCTCTTCTCTCTCTCTAAGGCTTTTAGGACCAGCCCTCTTCACACACCCTAGAGGACTAAGACCTAGCCTCTATTACTTACTCTAACATACTCTAATAACTATTAGGTGCTCTTATAAACTACGAGCAACCTAATCTCTAACACTCCCACTTTGCGAGTAGTTTTCTCCTCGCAATCCCATCTCCTTGTGCCTGACCTTCGTAAACGCCTTGGTCAACTTATCACCCACTATGTCCTCCATTTGGTAATACGTCAAGATCTCCTCTCCATCCTCTAACTATCTTGGGCGCATTTGGCAACAAAGCCAATTCCCATGTGCCATTGTTTTGTTTGGTCAACTCCCACTTGCTTGCATGCACTCTTGGCAAAGCATCACCCAAACAAGTGACCTCCTCTCCCTTATTGGATACCATGGGCCTCGTGCACGCTGCCCCTCTTCAATCTTCCTCATGTGATTCAACCTCCACATCCTCCTCTTCCTTCTCTTTCGGCTCTTGCACTCCTTTAGGCTCTTCTCCAACTTAAGCCTCTTGTACAACGCACGCTGAAATTGGAGTTGCATCCACCCCAATCACCATAGTGGCTCCAAACTCCCACTTGGATGCATCTCCACATTCGCATCTCGACAAGTGGCCTCCTCCGCAATCACCACATCACGAGCCGCTGAATTTGATGTCCTATTCTTGATTTGCATGCTTTGAAGAACCTTCAAATTCTTCACATTCAAATGCCCAAGGCGCCTATGGCGTAGCTCCAAAGGCGCTGATTGTAGCATTTGGTGTGCCACATTGGCCATATCATACATAGAGAAGGGCATTTGATACAAACTCCCTTCTCTTGGCAATCTAGCAATCACCTTCCTATTTGCAGCCCTCACAATGCATGCATTATCATCAAACTCCACCTTTAAGCCATTAAGAGCAAGCTTTGCTATGGATAACAAATTTCTCTTTAACTTTGGGATGTGGAGAACCTCCTTTATGTTGATTTTGTGCTTTACTCCCATCACCTTCACCTCCTCAACAATAGTGCCAACTCCGACCGCATGCACAATACTACCATCTCCCAAGTGCATTTTTCGTGGTGGTGATATTACCTCATATGTTTGAAATGCTGCCCTATGAGGTGACATGTGCTTGGTGGCTCCCGAATCCATGATCCACTTGGCCATGGTGTTGTCATCTCCATCTCCATTTGCAAAGGCATGCTCTTCCCACATCTCCTCTTTGCTTGCAACAACGGCGCTTACAAACGCATACTCCTCCTCATTGTCTTTGTTTCTTGCAACATTGGCACTCTCCTTCTCCTTCTTGTCTTGGAAGCAATACCTTGCAATGTGGCCCGGTTTGCCACAATTGAAGCACGTCCTTGGCCCATTTTGCATCCTCCGTTTGTTTTGAGCCGCCACCAACGCTTCCTCACCACTTTGAGCACCCCTCTCCTTCCTCTTGGACACTTCATGCATCAACCTTGACACCACAAACTCCATCTTAAGGTCAGCAAGTTGCAAGGTCTCTAAAGCCGTTATCAAGTGCTCAAATGAAGATGGGAGACTATCAAGCAAGGTCATAACAATATCCTCCTCCTTCAGGGGCACATCCAAGCAAGCAAGTTGATCCGCAAGTGCCTTGATGTTGTTGATGTGCTCCAACAAGTCAGCCCCTTCTTCCATCTTGATTGTGAAGAACTTGCGCCTCAAGAAGAGTATGTTGGACAAGCTTTTTGTCTCATGGATGGTACAAAGTACCCTCCATGCTTCCGCTGGTCCTTTGCAACTCTTGATGTGAGCAAGTTGCGCATCCACCAAATTGAGCCCAATCATAGACATGGCCTTCCTCACCCTTCTTTGGTACTCCTTCTTGTCCTTGTCACTTGCATGAGATGGTGGTGCCTCCTCCGTGCCTTCAACAATCTCCCACAAGTCCATGGAATCGAGTGCCAAGTTCATCTTGAACTTCCACAAGTTGAAGTTGGTGCCATTGAACTTCTCAAGCACCCTAACACTCTCACCCTCCAAGGAAGCCATGGCAAAGCACAAACGTAGCCCTAACACCAAGCACTCAAATCTAGCTTCAAACACTCAAATCAGCCCTCTTAGAGTGTGCAAACACACTTGTGCACAAAACAATAAGCCCCTCCAACACTCAAACAAGCAAGATCCACTTGCTCCCACTCAAATCAAATCACACTCAAGCTCTTTGACGTCCAAATCCTAGATCTAGGCTTCCTCCACACTTACAAGGTGTATATGCACCTCAAAGCACTCAAATCAGCCCTCAATCTATGTCAAAGAAGCTTCTAGATCAACAAATCACTCAAACAAGCAAGATCCACTTGCTCCCACTCAAATCAAATCACACTCAAGCTCTTTGACGTCCAAATACTAGACGTAGATGTCTACTACACACACAAGGTGAATGTGCACCTCTAAGCACTCAAATCAGCCTACAATGCTTCCAAATGAGCACTTGTGCACTCCCTACACTAGATCAGCCCTCAATCAATGTCAAATAAGCTTCATGAACCTCAAATCACTCAAATCTCAACTTAGGAGCCTCAAGACACCTCTCTTGCACCACAAATGCTCAAATCAGCCCCTTGTGTGCACACATGCACCACAAATGCTCAAATCAGCCCCTTCATGTGTTAGAAACACTCTAACCAAAACAAGGGAAGCTCACAATCCTCCAATGCCTTCAAGAGACCTCCAAACACCTCCAAAATGCTCCAATTGACTCCAAATGCCTCAGATCACCTCCAAACACCTCCAAAATGCTCCAATTGCCTCCAAATGCCTCAGATCACCTCCAAACACCTCCAAAATGCTCCAATTGTGTCCAAATGCCTCAGATCACCTCCAAACACCTCCAAATGGTCCAAGTGCACTCCAAAGCTCCAAATGGTTGCAAGCACCTCACCTGCAAACACCTCCAAATGGCTCCAAATGCACTCCAAAGCCCCAAATGGTTGCAAACACCTCCAAATGGCTCCAAATCACCTCAAAACACATTCAATGGTTGCAAACACCTCCAAATGGCTCCAAATGCACTCCAATGCTCCAAGGAGTGCAAATCAGCCCTCTAAGTGTGTGCAACACCTCCTTGACCTCTCCAAGCCTCCAAATGTATTCAAACTCAACCTCACTACAAGAGTAGTGGGCCCATAACCTATTGAAGCTCAATAGAGGGTGAGAGAGAATACAAACATCAAAGCTTACACACAAGGTAGAGCAATGAATGCTTGAATGAGATACATACTCATTCCAAGCCCTTGCTTATGTATCCATAGGTAGGCACATGGTGCTACAAACAATATGGGATAACCGAGAGGCTAAGTCCTCTCTTCTCTATCTCTAAGGCTTTTAGGACGAGCCCTCTTCACACACCCTAGAGGACTAAGACCTAGCCTCTATTACTTACTCTAACATACTCTAATAACTATTAGGTGCTCTTATAAACTACGAGCAACCTAATCTCTAACACTTCTCCTTCTCCTTGTTTCGGAAGGAATTCCTTGCAATGTGTCTCGGCTTGCCACAAACGTAACATAACCTTGGCCATTTCTCATTCACCAAATTGCGCATGGCTATGCGCATACGCTGCCCTTACAACACTTAATCACTCAAAACTAGCTTCCAATCACTCAAATCAGCCCCTACAAGTGTGCAAACACACTTGTGAACAAACAAAGTACCATATAGGCCTCTCTAACGCTCAAACAAGCAAGATGCACTTGCTCCCACTCAAATCAGATCACACTCAAGCTATTTGACCTCCAAATGCTAGATCTAGATGTCTAATACACACACAAGGTAAGCACTCAAATCTATTGAAGCTCAATAGAGAGAGAGAAGGAATACAAACAATCATAGCTTACAAAGAAGTAGAGCAATGAATGCTTGAATGAGATACATACTCATACCAAGCCCTTGCTTATATATCCATAGGTAGGCACATGGTGCTACAATCAATATGGGATAACCGAGAGGCTAAGGCCTCTCTCCACTCTCTAAGGCTCTTAGGACCAGCCCTCTTCACACACTCTAGAGGACTAAGACCTACCCTCTATACCTCACATAAATACACTCTAATAACTATTAGATGCTCTTATAACCACGAGCAATCTAATCTTCAACACTCCCACTTTGCGAGTAGTTACCACCTCGCAATCCCATCGCCTTTGTTAGCTTCTCGTGCCTCACCTTAGCAAGCGCCTTGGTCAACACATCAGCCACCATCTCCTCCGTTGGACAATACCACAAGCTCACCTCTCCATCCTCCAACTTCTCTCGAATGAAGTGGTGTTGCACATCAATGTGCTTCGTACGTGAGTGGTGCTTGGGGTCCTTGGCAAGTGCAATACACCCTTGGTTGTCGCACATGATCCTCGTGGCTCCCTTTTGCACCAACCCAACATCCTCCAATAGTTGCCGCAGCCAGAGTGCCTCCTTCAAGCAATGGCTTGTTGCCATGTACTCCGCCTCCGTAGTAGACACCGCTATCGTGGGTTGCCTCTTGCAATTCCACGAGATTGCGCCATCTCCTACAAAGAACACATACCCTGTCGTGGATCGGCGCTCATTCACATCACCCGCCCAATCCGCATCACAATACCCCTTCAACTCAAGGTCTTTACCTCCAAGGCACAGCTTGTAATCAATGGTGCCTTTCAAGTACCTCAAGATGCGTTTTACCGCCATCCAATGTTGAGGACCAGCCTTTGCCATGAATTGGCTCACCATGCTTACCGGAAATGCAAGGTCAGCCCTTGTGGCCACCATTGCATACATCAACGACCCCACCGCTGCCTTGTATGGAATGGCCTTCATCTCTTCTTCAACCTCCTTGAACTCCTCATCCGAAAGCTTCAACAACGACCCCTTCACATCAAGAGGAGTTCCAATAGGCTTGCACTCCTCCATCTTGAACCGCTTTAGCACCTCTTCAATGTACTTGCTTTGGCTCATGGTGATGGTGCGTGCGCTGCGATTCCTCTCAAACGCAACACCCAGGCAAAACTCCAAAGGCCCAAGATCAATCATTTCAAACTCCTCCTCAAGTTTGGCCTTCAACCACTTCAAAACCGCATCATCACTAGCCAAGATAATCAAATCATCTACATAGATGATCACAATCAACAACGACTCTCTTGTTTGCTTCACATACAAGGAGTGATCCGCATGGCTTCTAGAAAAGCCTTCTTTTGTGAAAAACATGTCAATCCTTTGGTACCACGCCCTTGGTGATTGCTTTAGCCCATACAACGATTTCTTGAGCTTGCAAACGAGGTGTTTGGTGCCCTCCTTGACAAAACCAAGGGGCTGGTCCATGTAGATATACTCCTCCAATTCACCATTCAAGAACGCCGTCTTAACATCCATTTGGTGAATCTCCAAGTCCATGGCTGCCCCAGTCGCCAACAAGCATCGAATGGTGGTAAACTTGGCCACCGGCGCAAAGGTCTCATGGAAATCAACACCCTCCACTTGAGAGAAGCCCCTTGCCACCAAACGTGCCTTGTAGCGCACCACGTTGCCTTGTGCATCCCTCTTGGTCCTAAACACCCACTTACAACCAACACTTTTGCGGCCCTTTGGCAATGGGGCCAATTCCCACGTGTCATTGGCCATTAGAGATGCATACTCCTCTTGCATGGCCAACTCCCACTTGATTGCATCCGCACTTTGCAAAGCATCACCCACATTCAAAGGATCATCAAAACAAGCAACATTTGCATGTTCTACCTCGCTAGGTGGTGGAAGAATGTGATTCAACCACCACTCACCAAGCGGCCTCCTCTCCCTTGTTGGGTATCTTCGCTGCCCCTCTCCAATCTCCTCATGTCGTGGTTGCCTCTCTTCCACCACTTCCTCCTCTTGTATTTCTTCTAGCCCTTGCACACCTTGAGGCTCTTCTTCTTGAACGGGCGCTGAAATTGGAGGTGCATCCACCAAAATCACCGTAGGTGGCTCCAAACTCCCACTTGGATGCATCTCCACATTTGCATCTCCACAAGTAGCCTCTTCCGCAAACACCCCATCACGACACTTGAGGATCTTCTTGGTCTCCAAACACATCAACCTGTAGGCCTTGGTGCCTTCACAATAGCCAAGAAACACACACTTTGTGCCCTTTGCATCAAGTTTAGTCCTCTTCTCATTCGGCACCTTTGCATAAGCAATACACCCAAACACACGCATGTGTGACACAAAGGGCCTCTTACCAC
>CM073327.1:258108-273108 GCA_037043015.1 Bryum argenteum | reverse complement strand
TGGTGGTGCCTCCTCCGTACCTTCAACAATCTCCCACAAGTCCATGGAATCGAGTGCCAAGTTCGTCTTGAACTTCCACAAATTGAAGTTGGTGCCATTGAACTTCTCAAGCACCCTAACACTCTCACCCTCCAAGGAAGCCATGGCAAAGCACAAACGCAGCCCTAACACCAAGCACTCAAATCTAGCTTCAAACACTCAAATCAGCCCTCTTGGAGTGTGCAAACACACTTGTGCACAAAACAATGCACAATAAGCTCCTCCAACACTCAAACAAGCAAGATCCACTTGCTCCCACTCAAATCTAATTACACTCAAGCTCTTTGACGTCCAAATCCTAGATCTAGGCTTCCTCCACACTCACAAGGTGTATATGCACCTCAAAGCACTCAAATAAGCCCTCAATGCCTCCAAATGAGCACTTTTGCACTCCCTACACTAGATCAGCCCTCAATCTATGTCAAAGAAGCTTCTAGATCAACAAATCACTCAAACAAGCAAGATCCTATTGCCCCTACACTCAAACAATAATGATCCACTTGCTCCTACTCAAATCCAATCAAACTCAAGCTATTTGACCTCCAAAAGGTAGATCTAGATGACTACTACACACACAAGGTGAATTTGCACCTCTAAGCACTCAAATTAGCCCACAAGCTTCCAAATGAGCACCTCTGCACTCTCTAGACTAGATCAGCCCTCAATCAATGTCAAATAAGCTTCATGAACCTCAAATCACTCAAATCTGGACTTAGGAGCCTCAAGACACCTCTCTTGCACCACAAATGCTCATATCAGCCCTTTGTGTGCACACATGCACCACAAATGCTCAAATCAGCCCCTTGTGTGCACACATGCACAAAATGCTCAAATCAGCCCCTTCATGTGTTAGAAACACTCTAACCAAAACAAGGAAGCTCACAATCCTCAATGCCTTCAAGAGACCTCCAAACACCTCCAAAATGCTCCAATTGCCTCCAAATGCCTCGCCATCACCTCCAAACACCTCCAAAATGCTCCAATTGCCTCCAAATGCCTCGCTCACCTCCGGCGATTTGGCACGAGGCCCATGGTATCCAATAAGGGAGAGGAGATCCACACTGTTTTGGTGATGCTTTTTAAAGTGTGCATGCAAGCAAGTGGGAGTTGACCAAACAAAACAATGGCACATGGGAATTGGCATTGTTGCCAAATGCGCCAAAGATAGTTAGAGGATGGAGAGGAGAGCTTGACGTATTACCAAATGGAGGACATTTGGGTGATATGTTGACCATGTTGGCGTTTACCAAGGTGAGGCACAAGGAGATGGGATTGCGAGGAGAAAACTACTCGCAAAGTGGGAGTGTTAGAGATTAGGTTGCTCGTAGTTTATAAGTGTTAGAGATAGGTTGCTCGTAGTTAAGAAGACCAACTAATAGTTATAAGAGTATGTTCTAGTAAGGAATAGAAGCGAGGTGATAGTCCTTTAGAGTGTGTGAAGAGGGCTGGTCCTAAGAGCCTTAGGGAGAGAAGAGAGGACTTGGCCTCTCGGTTATCCCATATTGATTGTAGCACCATGTGCCTACCTATGGATATATATAAGCAAGGGCTTGGAATGAGTATGTATCTCATTCAAGCATTCATTGCTCTACCTTGTGTGTAAGCTTTGATGTTTGTATTCTCTCTCACCCTCTATTGAGCTTCAATAGGTTATGGGCCCACTACTCTTGTAGTGAGGTTGAGTTAGAATACATTTGGAGGCTTGGAGAGGTCAAGGAGGTGTTGCACACACTTGGAGGGCTGATTTGCACTCCTTGGAGCTTTGGAGGTGCACTTGGAGCCATTTGGAGGTGTTTGCAACCATTTGGATGTGTTTGGAGCTAATTTGGAGGCATTTAACGTTGTTTTGCAACCATTTGGAGTTTTGGAGGTGCACTTGGAGGTGTGCAACCACTTGGAGGTGCTTGCAACCATTTGGAGCTTTGGAGGTGCACTTGGAGCCATTTGGAGGTGTTTGCAACCATTTAGAGGTGTTTGGAGGTGTTTGGAGGTGATTTGGAGCATTTGGAGGCAATTGAAGCACTTTGGAGGTGTTTGGAGGACTCTTGAAGGCATTGGAGTATTGTATGCTTCCCTTGTCTTAGGTAGAGTGATACTAACACAAGCAGGTGCTGATTTGCATTGTTGGCTACCAAATCCTTTGTTTGGAGTGGTTTTGAGCTTTTGGAGTGCTAATTGTGATCAACTTGAAGTGCACTTGAAGTATTGAGGGCTGAATCTAGCATTTGGGGTGCATGTGTGCACACAAAGGGCTGATTTGATCCATTGTGGTGCTAAAGTGGTGATTTGAGACTCCTAAGCTTAGTTTTGAGTGATTTGAAGGTCTACAAGCTTTCTTGACATATATTGGGAGCTGATCTAGTGAAGGGAGTGCTCATTTGTGTGCATTGAGGGCTGATTTGAGCACTTTGAGGAGCAAAAGCGGTGGCTTGAGGCTTCCAAGCATAGATTTGAGTGATTTGTTGATCTAGAAGCTTCTTTGACATAGATTGAGGGCTGACCTAGTGTCGAGAGTGCACAAGTGCTCATTTGGAGGCATAGAGGGCTGATTTGAGTGCTTAGAGGTGCAAATGCACCTTGTGTGTGTATTAGACATCTAGATCTAGCATTTGGTGGTCAAATAGCTTGAATGAGATCTGATGTGAGTGGGAGCAAGTGAAACTTGCTTGTTTGAGTGTTGGGGAGGCTTATTGAGCATTGTTTTTGTGCTCAAGTGTGTTTGCACACTTGTAGGGGCTGATTTGAGTGCTTTGAGGTGCAATTACACCTTTAGAGTGTTGGAGAGATTTAGATCTAGTATTTGGGGGTCAAATAGCTTGAGTGTGATCTGATTTGAGTGGGAGCAAGTGGATCTTGCTCGTTTGAATATTGGAGGGACTTATTGTGCATTGTTTTGTGCACAAGTGTGTTTGCACACTCCAAGAGGGCTGATTTGAGTCTTTGAAGCTAGATTTGAGTGGTTGGTGTGGTTAGGGCAGCGTTTGTGCTTTGCCATGGCTTCCTTGGAGGGTATTAGGGTGCTTGAGAAGTTCGATGGCACCAACTTCAACTTGTGGAAGTTCAAGATGAACTTGGCACTCGATTCCATGGACTTGTGGGAGATTGTTGAAGGCACGGAGGAGGCCCCCACCATCTGATGCAAGTGACAAGGACAAGAAGGAGTACCAAAGAAGGGTGAGGAAGGCCCTGTCCATGATTGGGCTCAACTTGGTGGATGCGCAACTTGCTCACATCAAGAGTTGCAAAGGACCAGCGGAAGCATGGAAGGTGCTTTGCAACATCCATGAAACAAGAAGTTTGGCCAACATCCTCTTCTTGAGGCGCAAGTTCTTCACAATCAAGATGGAGGAAGGGGCTGACTTGTTGGAGCACATCAACAACATCAAGGCACTTGCGGATCAGCTTGCATGCTTGGATGTGCCCATGAAAGAAGAGGATATTGTTATGTCCTTGCTTGATAGTTTGCCACCATCATTTGAGCACTTGATAACGGCTTTAGAGACCTTGACCCTTGCTGATCTTAAAATGGAGTTTGTGGTGTCAAGGTTGATGCATGAAGTGTCCAAGAGAAAGGAGAACGATGCCCAAAATGGTGAGGCAACGTTGGTGGCGGCCCAAAACAAAGGGAGGATGTCAAATGGGCCAAGGTTGTGTTACAATTGTGGCAAGCCGGGCCACATTGCAAGGTTTTGCTTCCAAGACAAGATGAAAGAGAAGGAGAGTGCCAATGTTGCAAGAAACCAAGACAATGAGGAGGATTATGCGTTATTAAGCGCCGTTGTTGCAAACAAAGACAAGATGTGGGAGGAGCATGCCTTTGCTAATGGAGATGGAGATGACAACTCCATGGTCAAGTGGATCATGGATTCGGGAGCCACCAAGCACATGTCACCTCATAGGGCAGCGTTCCAAACATATGAGGTAATATCACCACCACGAAATGTGCACTTGGGAGATGATAGCGTTGTGCATGCGGTTGGAGTTGGCACCATTGTTGAAGAGGTGATAGTGATGGGAGTGAAGCACAAGATCAAGATAACGGAGGTGCTCCACATCCCCAAGTTAAAGAGGAACTTGATCTCCGTAGCTAAGCTTGCTTGCTCTAAAAGGTTTGAAGGTGGAGTTTAATGATGATGCATGCATTGTAAGGGCTGCCAATAGGAAGGTGATTGCTAGATTGCATAGAGTAGGGAGTTTGTATGAAATGCCCTTCTCCATGCATGAAATGGCCAATGTGGCACACCAAATGCCACAATCAGCCCCTTTGGGAGGTTGGCATAGAAACCATGGGCATTTGAATGTGAAGAGTATCAAGGCCATGGAAAGCATGGTGAATGACATGCAAATCAAGTGTCGTGATGTGGTGTTTTCTAAAAGCGCCCGTTGTAGAGGTGCAAATGTGGAGATGCATCCAAGTGGGAGTTTGGAGCCACCTACGGTGATTATGGTGGATGCGCCTCCAATTTCAGCATGCTTTGTACAAGAGGCAAAAGTTGGAGAGGAGCCAAATGCAATGCAAGAGTCACAAGAGACACAAGAGGAGGAGGTGGTGCAAGAGAGTCAACCACCACATGAAGAGATACGAGAAGGGCAGCGTGCAAAATGGCTCAAGGTACCTAAGAAGGGAGAAGAGGCCACTTGGTGAGTGGTGGTTGAATCACATTTTTCCACCACGTAGTGAAGTAGATCATGCAAATGTAGCTTGTTTTGATGAATCTTTGAGCTTGGGTGATGCTTTGCAAAGTATGGATGCAAGCAAGTGGGAGTTGGCCATGCAAGAGGAGTATGCATATCTAATGACCTATGGCACATGAGGGTTGGCTCCATTGCCAAAGGGCCACAAGAGTGTTAAAGCATGGAGAGGTGAACTTGTGGTGTAACCCAACACAGAGATAGTGGTTGGTGTGTTGTGAAGGAAGTTGCTAAGGTGAGGCACTAGAAGATTACAATGTGATGGGATTGCGAGATGGAAACTACTCGCAAAGTGGGAGTGTTAGAGATAGGTTGCTCGTAGTTAAGAAGAGCAACTAATAGTTATAAGAGTATGTTCTAGTAAGGAATAGAAGCGAGGTGATAGTCCTTTAGAGTGTGTGAAGAGGGCTGGTCCTAAGAGCCTTAGGGAGAGAAGAGAGGGCTTGGCCTCTCGGTTATCCCATATTGATTGTAGCACCATGTGCCTACCTATGGATATATAAGCAAGGGCTTGGAATGAGTATGTATCTCATTCAAGCATTCATTGCTCTACCTTGTGTGTAAGCTTTGATGTTTGTATTCTCTCTCACCCTCTATTGAGCTTCAATAATAAGAGCTACCTGGTGGTGATATTACCTCATCATTTGAAATGTGCATAGGGGCTGATTTGAGTGCTTTGATGTTAACATTTTGAGTGTTGGAAGATCTAGATCTAGCATTTGGAGGTCAAATAGGTCTTAGTCCTCTAGGGATCTTGCTGTGTTTTGGTTTCTTGAGCATTGGTCCTAAAAGTGTTGTTTAGAGAAACAAGAGAGTAGACTTGAGTTGTTGGTGTTTGCCCATATTTGTTTGCGCCATGGCCTCTTTTGCACCATGAAAAGTTCAATACTTCCACCTTTGGAAGTTTAAGATGAACTTGCGCTCTCCTTCCTTGTGGGAGATTGTTGAATGAAGGAGGCACCATATATCTCATTCAAGCATTCATTGCTCTACCTTGTGTGTAAGCTTTGATGTTTGTCATTCTCTCTCAACAATCCACTATTGAGCTTCAATAGGTTATGGGCCCACTTCTTCCATCTATTGAGGTTGAGTTTGAATACATTTGGAGGCTTGAGAAGATGTCAGAAGAGGTGTTGCATCACAACAAGAGGGCTGATTTGCACATCCTTGGATGCAATTGGAGGTGCATTTGGAGGTGTGCTGCAACTACTTGGAGGTGTTTGCAACCATTTGGTGGAGTTTGGGTGGCTAGGTTGATTGAGTGTGAAGTAAGAAAAGTTGTGGTGAGCCATTTGGAGGTGTTTGGAGGTGATTTGAGGCATTTGGAGGCAATTGGAGCATTTTGGAGGTGTTTGGAGGTGTTGTATCCCATTGAGGCATTTGGAGGCAATTGGAGCATTTTGGAGGTGTTTGTGTTGAAGAATAGATTGCTCGTAGTTTATAAGAGCAATTAGTACTTGTTAGAGTATATATATATGGAAGCTTATACTTAGTATTCTAGAGTGTGAAAAGGGGCTGGTCGAAAGAGCAATAGTGAGGGGAGAGAAGACCAGCCCACTTTGTTGACTATAGGAGGCAAGTAGGTGGTGGCAAAGACTAAAGGGGCACACATGTGAACCATGTGGGCCAAAGGCACTTGGAAAATGTACAAGAAGGCACTAGGAAGGTGCCAATAATGAAGTATAAGTAAAGGCCTTTGTTAGAAGGCAATATCTCATTTCAAGCATTCATTGCTCTACTTGTTTGTAAGCTTTGAGTGTGTTGTATTCTCTCTCTTCCTCTATTGAATCTCAATAGGTTATGGGCCCACTACTCTTGTAGTGAGGTTGAGTTTGAATACTTTTGGAGGCTTGGGGAGGTCAAGGAGGTGTTGCAAGCACGTGGAGGGCTGATTTGCACATGTTGGAGGTCCTTGGAGCTTTGGAGGTGCACTTAGAGCCATTTGGAGGTGTTTGCAACCATTTGGAGTCAATTGAAGTTGATTTGGAGCATTTGGAGGCAAAAGGAGCAATTTGGAGGTGTTTGGAGGTGTTTTGAAGGCATTGGGTGCTTGTAAGTGTCCATTGTAGTTGAATTGAGTCCTCCTTGCACATTGTAGGTGCTGATTTGCATTAAGGGCTCTCAAGTCATTTGTTTGAAGTGATTGTGAGCTTAGAAGGGTGGTTTGTGATCTATTAGTGCGCCTTTTGATTTGTAAGAGCTAGATCTAGCATTTGGAGTGCTTGTGTGCACACTAGGGGCTGATTTGAGCTAGTGAGGTGCTAAGGAGGTCAATTGAGGCTCTTCTACTTACATTTGAGTGATTTGGAGTTGTAGAAGCTTGTTTATGATCTGATTTGAGTGGGAGCAAGTGGATCTTGCTTGTTTGAGTGTAGAGAAGGACTTTTGTGCATTGTTTTGTGCGCAAGTGTGTTTACACACTAGTAGGGGGCTGATTTGAGTGCTTGGTAGCTCGTTTGAGTTGTTGGTGTTGTAAGGGCAGCGTGTGTGCTTGGCTATGGCCACTTTGGAGGGTGAGAGTGTTAGGGTGCTTGAGAAGTTCAATGGCACCAACTTCAACTTGTGGAAGTTCAAGATGAACTTGGCCCTCTCTTCCATGGACTTGTGGGAGATTGTTGAAGGCACGGAGGAGGCTCCACCATCTGATGCAAGTGACAAGGACAAGAAGGAGTACCAAAGGAGGGTGAGGAAGGCCATGTCCATGATTGGGCTCAATTTGGTGGATGCCCAACTTGCTCACATCAAGAGTTGCAAAGGACCAGCGGAAGCATGGAGGGTGCTTTGCAACATTCATGAGACAAGAAGTTTGGCCAACATCCTCTTCTTGAGGCGCAAGTTCTTCACAATCAAGATGGAGGAAGGAGCTGACTTGTTGGAGCACATCAACAACATCAAGGCACTCGCGGATCAGCTCGCTTGCTTGGAAGTGCCCATGAAGGAGGACGATATAGTGATGACGTTGTTGGATAGCTTGCCACCTTCATTTGAGAGTTTGATCACCGCTTTAGAGACCTTAAACCTTGCTGACCTTACAATGGAGTTTGTGGTGTCAAGGTTGATGCATGAAGTGTCCAAGCGGAAGGAGAAGGGTGCTCAAAGTGGTGAGGCAGCGTTGGTGGCGGCCCAAAACAAAGCGAGGATGCAAAATGGCCCAAGGTTGTGCTTCAATTGTGGCAAACCGGGCCACATTGCAAGGCATTGCTTCTTAAACAAGAAGAAGGAGAAGGAGAGTGCAAACCTAGCAAGCAACAAAGACAATGGAGAAGACTATGCGTTTCTAAGCGCCTTTGTTGCAAGCAAGGTGGAGAAAGAGGAGGAGCATGCTATGGCAATCAACGATGGAGATGACAACACCATGGCCACGTGGGTCATGGATTCGGGAGCCACCAAACACATGACGCCGCATAGGGCAGCGTTCCAAACGTATGAGGTAATTTCACCACCACGCAATGTGCACTTGGGAGATGATAGCATTGTGCATGCGGTTGGTGTTGGTACAATTGTTGAGGAGGTGATGGTGATGGGAGTGAACCACAAGATCCACATGAAGGAGGTGCTCCATATCCCTAAGTTCAAGAGGAACTTGATTTCGGTTGTAAAACTTGCTTTAAACGGTTTAAAGGTAGAATTTGATGATGATGCATGCCTTGTGAGGGCAGCCAATAGGAAGGTGATTGCTAGATTGCCTAGAGAAGGGAGTTTGTATGAAATGCCCTTCTCCATGCATGAAATGGCAAATGTGGCGCTTCCAATGCCACAATCAGCGCCTTTGGAGCTATGGCATAGACGCCTTGGGCATTTGAATGAGAAGAGTGTCAAGGCTCTTGAAAGCATGGTGAATGGCATGCAAATCAAGGATGGTGCATCAAATTCAGCGCTTTGTGAGGTTGCATTGAAGGCAAGCTTTCAAGGACTCCATTTCCAAGTGAGGGAGGTCAGCGTGCAAGCAAGCATTGGAGTTGATTCATTCGGATGTGTGTGGTCCATTCAAGACCATTTCCATGGGTGGTTGCTTGTATTTTGTGACTTTCATAGATGACTTCTCTCGAAAGGTGTGGGTGTATGTGTTGAAGTCCAGGAGAGGTGTTTGCCAAGTTTGTGGAGTTCAAGGCTCTTGTGGAGAAGCAATCGGAGCACAAGATCAAGTCGTTTCGATCCGACAATGGAGGGGTTTCACTTCAAGGCGTTTGAGCGCTTCTTCCAAGCACATGGCATTGATAGGCAACTATCAACACCCTACACACCACAACAAAATGGAGTGGCGGAGCGTGCAAACCGCACAATTGTGGAGATGGCAAGGAGCATGCTACACCACCAAAACCTCAACAAGAACCTTTGGGCGGAAGCGGTGGTTACAGCGGTGTACACACAAGAAATAGGTGCCCAACTAGCTAGCGCGATTGTTGGTAAGACACCCGAGAGGCATGGAGTGGTAGGAGGCCTTCGATCGCACACACACATGCGTGTTTTGGTTGTATTGCTTATGCAAAGGTGCCCGATGAGAAGAGGACTAAACTTGATGCAAAGGGTACAAGGTGTTTGTTCCTTGGTTATTGTGAAGGCACCAAGGCATATAGGTTGATGTGTTTGGAGACTAAGAAGATCCTCAAGTGTCGTGATGTGGTGTTTGCGGAGGACGCTACTTGTGCGGATGCAAATGTGGAGATGCATCCAAGTGGGAGTTTGGAGCCACCTACGGTGATTGTAGTGGATGCACCTCCACCTTCAGCGCCGCTTGCTCGAGAAGTTGAAGAAGAGCAACAAGACAAACAAGAGGAGGAGGTTGTGGAGGAGAGAGGCAACCACAAGATGAGGAGATTGGAGAGGGGCTGCGAACACAAGGTTCAAGGTACCCCACAAGGGAGAGGCGGCCGCTTGGCGATTGGTGGATGAACCACATTCTCCCACCACCTAGTGAGGTAGAACGTGCAAATGTGGGCTTGTTTTGATGATCCTTTAACTTTGGGTGATGCTTTGCAAAGTGTGGATGCAAGCAAGTGGGAGTTGGCCATGCAAGAGGAGTATGCATCTCTAATGGCCAATGGCACATGGGAGTTGGCCCCATTGCCAAAGGGCCGCAAAAGTGTTGGTTGTAAGTGGGTGTTTAGGACCAAGAGGGATGCACAAGGCAACGTGGTGCGTTACAAGGCACGCTTGGTGGCAAGGGGCTTCTCTCAAGTGGAGGGTGTGGATTTCCATGAGACCTTTGCACCCGTGGCCAAGTTTACCACCATACGATGCATGTTGGCGATTGGGGCAGCCATGGACTTGGAGATTCACCAAATGGATGTCAAGACGGCGTTCTTGAATGGTGAGTTGGAGGAGGACATCTACATGGACCAGCCCCTTGGCTTTGTGGAGGAGGGCACCCAACACCTTGTTTGCGAGGCTCAAGAAGTCGTTATGCGGGCTCAAGCAATCTCAAGGGCGTGGTACCAAAGGATTGACTTGTTCTTCACGAAAGAAGGCTTTTCTAGAAGCCATGCGGATCACTCCTTGTATGTGAAGCAAACAAGGAGTTCTTGTTGATTGTGATCATCTATGTTGATGATTTGATTATCTTGGCTAGTGATGATGCGGTGTTGCGGTGGTTGAAGGCCAAGCTTGAGATGGAGTTTGAGATGAGTGATCTTGGGCCTTTGGAGTTTTGCCTTGGTGTTGCATTTGAGCGCAATCGCAGCAGCAGACGCACCATCACCATGAGCCAAGGCAAGTACATCGAGGAGGTGCTCAAGCGGTTCAACATGGAGGAATGCAAGCCCATTGGCACCCCTCTTGATGTGAAGGGGTCATTGTTGAAGCTTTCGGATGAGGAGTTCAAGGAGGTTGAAGAAGAGATGAAGGCCATTCCATACAAGGCAAGGTGGGGTCGTTGATGTATGCAATGGTGGCCACAAGGGCTGACCTTGCATTTCCGGTGAGCATGGTGAGCCAATTCATGGCAAAGGCTGGTCCTCAACATTGGATGGCGGTAAAACGCATCTTGAGGTACTTGAAAGGCACCATTGATTACAAGTTGTGCCTTGGAGGTAAAGACCTTGAGTTGAAGGGGTATTGTGATGCGGATTGGGCGGGTGATGTGAATGAGCGCCGATCCACGACGGTATATGTGTTCTTTGTAGGAGATGGCGCAATCTCGTGGAATTGCAAGAGGCAACCCACAATAGCGGTGTCTACTACGGAAGCGGAATACATGGCAACGAGCCATTGCTTAAAGGAGGCATTGTGGCTGCGGCAACTATTGGAGGATGTTGGATTTGTGCAGAGGGGAGCCACGAGCATCATGTGTGACAACCAAGGGTGTATTGCTCTTGCAAAGGATCCGAAGCACCACTCTCGCACGAAGCACATTGATGTGCAACACCATTTCATTCGAGAGAAGTTGGAGGATGGAGAGGTGAGCTTGTGGTATTGTCCAACAGAGGATATGGTGGCAGATGTGTTGACCAAGGCGCTTGCTAAGGTGAGGCACGAGAAGCTTACGAAGGCGATGGGATTGCGAGGTGGTAACTACTCGCAAAGTGGGAGTGTTGAAGAATTATTGCTTGAAGTAGTTTATAAGAGCAATTAGTACTTGTTAGAGTATATATATATGGAAGCTTATACTTAGTATTCTAGAGTGTGAAAAGGGGCTGGTCGTAAGAGCAATAGTAAGGGGAGAGAAGACCAGCCCACTTTGTTGACTATAGGAGGCAAGTAGGTGGTGGCAAAGACTAAAGGGGCACACATGTGAACCATGTGGGCCAAAGGCACTTGGAAAATGTACAAGAAGGCACTAGGAAGGTGCCAATAATGAAGTATAAGTAAAGGCCTTTGTTAGAAGGCAATATCTCATTTCAAGCATTCATTGCTCTACTTGTTTGTAAGCTTTGAGTGTGTTGTATTCTCTCTCTTCCTCTATTGAATCTCAATAGTTTGGAGGTCTCTTGAAGGCATTGGAGGATTGTGAGCTTCCCTTGTTTTGGTTAGAGTGTTTCTAACACATGAAGGGGCTGATTTGAGCATTTGTGGTGCATGTGTGCACACAAGGGGCTGATTTGAGCATTTGTGGTGCATGTGTGCACACAAGGGGCTGATTTGAGCATTTGTGGTGCAAGGCCTAATTGGCTCCTAATTGGCTCCTAATTGGCTCCCAATGTGCAAATCTAAGCACAAACTCAATCAAAGAGTATGCAACCAGCCCTAACAAGGTGTGATCTCTCTCGAAACACAACCTCACACTCAAATGCACTCAACAACTCCAACTTCAGCCAACAAACTCCAAAGAAAATGCACTTCAAGACTTCTCCTTTGGAAATGGACTTACACCAATTGGTTTGAAGGTGCACACATGTAAACAAGGCTGGTTTTGTCCACAAGCTCCACGATCCTCTCCAAATGATCTGAATTTCTCCTTCAAGCGCACCACGACGTGCGTGGGCCCATAACCTATTGATATTGAAGGGAAAAACTTTACTTAGATGGTACTGGATACAAGTAGGAGGAAGCCTCCTCTACTTGTTTCCTAACCATGTGGGATAACTCACCACTATGGGCTGCCTTTGACTACAAGCAACACCTAATGGAGTCTACGAACTAACTAAGCAATAGTTCTACTCCTAAACTCCAAGACACTATCTACTCCATTAGGTACATGTTTCTCAACATATTGAGATTGAAGGGAAAAACTTTACTTAGATGGTATTAGATAACATCAGCCATGCATGGGTGAATACAAGGAGGAGGACGCCTCCTCTACTTGTTTTTTGCCTAACCATGTCTCATTACTCACCACTGACCCGGCTGCCTTTGACTACAAGCAACACCTAATGGAGTCTACTTAACTAACTAAGCGTGTAGTTCTACTCCTAAACTCCAAGTACACTATCTACTCCATTAGGTACATGTTTCTCAACATATTGAGATTGAAGGGAAAACTTTACTTAGATGGTATTAGAATAACATCAGCCATGCATGGGCTGAATACAAGGAGGAGGAGGACGCCTCCTCTACTTGTTTCCTAACCATGTGGGATAACTCACCACTATCATCCATACTGCCTTTGACTACAAGCAACACCTAATGGAGTCTACGAACTAACTAAGCGTGTAGTTCTACTCCTAAACTTCAAGACACTATCTACTCCATTAATACTACATGTTTCTCAACAAGTTCCTCATCACCGCTCCCACTGAGACAAGGCCAATGAAGGAGCTGACCTTGAGTTTGTTATGCCCCCTTGATGCATGAGGTCACCAAGCGCAAGGAGAATGAGCCCCAAGGAGAGGATCAGCGCTTGTGTCAAGATTTGGCAAGGGAGGCAACACCAAGGCTTCCAAGGACACGAGAACATGCTTCAAGTGTGGCAAACTCTTGGCCACATTGCTCGGTTTTGTAGGGCCAACCAAGCCCAAGGCAAGGAGAGCACATCAAGCGTCCAAAGTGGAGGAAGAGGAGGATTTCGCCTTTGCTACACATGGAGGAGGAGAGAAGGCCCACATGTTCACTTGGATTGTCGATTCTCAAATGCCACAACACATGACCAGCCATCGAGATGCCTTTCACACCTATCAATCCGTTACGGGAAGAAGATTTACATGGGAGACAATGGCATGGTGGAGGCACTTGGCATAGGGGAGGTTCATGTGGAGGTGCAAGACAAGGGGCAGCCTAAGAGGATCACCATTCGTGAGGTGCTCCATGTGCCCAAGTTGCATGCCAACTTGCTTTCGGTAAGCAAATTGGCTTTGGGAGGTTTGAAGGTGCAATTCAACAATGTGGGGTGTGTTGTGAGGTCACCAAGTGGTATGTTGATTGCATCAGCCCCTCGTGAGGGCAATTTGTACCTTCTCAAATTCACCAAGGTGAATGGGAGTTCATTTGCTTGTGTGGTGTTAGAAATAGGTTGCTCGTAGTTAAGAAGAGCAACTAATAGTTATAAGAGTATGTTCTAGTAAGGGATAGAAGCGAGGTATTAGTCCTTTAGAGTGTGTGAAGAGGGCTGGTCCTAAGAGCCTTAGAGAGAGAAGAGAGGACTTGGCCTCTCGGTTATCCCATATTGATTGTAGCACCATGTGCCTACCTATGGATATATAAGCAAGGGCTTGGAATGAGTATGTATCTCATTCAAGCATTCATTGCTCTACCTTGTGTGTAAGCTTTGATGTTTGTATTCTCTCTCACCCTCTATTGAGCTTCAATAGGTTATGGGCCCACTACTCTTGTAGTGAGGTTGAGTTAGAATACATTTGGAGGCTTGGAGAGGTCAAGGAGGTGTTGCACACACTTGGAGGCCTGATTTGCACTCCTTGGAGCTTTGGAGGTGCACTTGGAGCCATTTGGAGGTGTTTGCAACCATTTGTATGTGTTTGGAGGTAATTTGGAGGCATTTAACGTTGTTTTGCAACCATTTGGAGTTTTGAGAGGTGCACTTGGAGGTGTGCAACCACTTGGAGGTGCTTGCAACCATTTGGAGCTTTGGAGGTGCACTTGGAGCCATTTGGAGGTGTTTGCAACCATTTAGAGGTGTTTGGAGTTGTTTGGAATTGATTTGGAGCATTTGGAGGCAATTGAAGCACTTTGGAGGTGTTTGGAGGACTCTTGAAGGCATTGGAGTATTGTATGCTTCCCTTGTCTTAGGTAGAGTGATACTAACACAAGGAGGTGCTGATTTGCATTGTTGGCTACCAAATCCTTTGTTTGGAGTGGTTTTGAGCTTTTGGAGTGCTAATTGTGATCAACTTGAAGTGCACTTGAAGTATTGAGGGCTGAATCTAGCATTTGGGGTGCATGTGTGCACACAAAGGGCTGATTTGATCCATTGTGGTGCTAAAGTGATGATTTGAGACTCCTAAGCTTAGATTTGAGTGATTTGAAGGTCTACAAGCTTTCTCGACATATATTGGGAGTTGATCTAGTGAAGGGAGTGCACAAGTGCTCATTGAGGGCTGATTTGAGCACTTTGAGGTGCAAAAGCGGTGGCTTGAGGCTTCCAAGCATAGATTTGAGTGATTTGTTGATCTAGAAGCTTCCTTGACATAGATTGAGGGCTGACCTAGTGTAGAGAGTGCACAAGTGCTCATTTGGAGGCATAGAGGGCTGATTTGAGTGCTTAGAGGTGCAAATACACCTTGTGTGTGTATTAGACATCTAGATCTAGTATTTGGAGGTCAAATAGCTTGAGTGTGATCTGATTTGAGTGGGAGCAAGTGGATCTTGCTCGTTTGAATATTGGAGGGGCTTATTGTGCATTGTTTTGTGCACAAGTGTGTTTGCACACACTCAAAGAGG
>CM073327.1:253008-258008 GCA_037043015.1 Bryum argenteum | reverse complement strand
TAAACCTGCTGTGGAACTCGGGGCACGCACTCGGGCTCACTGGGAGCCCCGCACTTGGAATGAAACTCTTGCGAGTATCGCACCTGATCGCGGGGCAAGTGATGCCACGGCGGCCAAATTCCCTCCATTTCAGCCGACCCGATGTGCCGGGACGGCCAGTTCCACTCAAACTCCCGCATTTGGGAGTGTGGTGGGGGGGCGCGGTGACGCTCTAGCGGAAATGCCCTCGGACAAGCCTCGGGCGCAACTTGCGTTCAAAAACTCGATGATTCGCGGAATTCTGCAATTCACACTACGTATCGCATTTCGCTTCTTCATCGTCGCAAGAGCCAAGATATCCGTTGCTGAGAGTTGTTCTAAGTTAAGTTTTTAGATTCAACTCGTGCTCGAGCCCCGAAGGACTTGAACTCCTCGGGTCAAAATAAGGTCCTCAACTTAGAATATATTTCATCGGTCAAAATAAGGGTCCTCAGTCTTGGGGACTTAGATATCATCGAATATTCCCTAGCCTCCGGTGGCACTCCCGGACTGATCCATCGCGTGCCCCTAAGTGGATTCGCCAAGCCCAAGCCAAAGTTCCCAGTACGCACAATGACTCTACATGCCCTAAAATTATTCCAACTTTTAGGTTTCAACTTCAAGCCTAGCACATAATAGGTTGAGTAAAAAGGTCTGCCAAAAAAGTGTGTTGCCATGTTTCACCAAGTTTGGTTGTGCCCCATTCTCACTTCGATATCCAAGCTCAAGTGTTATTGCATTAGTACATGAGCCCAAGTGGTTTGTATGGTAGCATGTCTTCATGGCCAATTGGGTAGATATAAATCATTTTTAAGATTGCAAAGGCATTCCGGAAATCTTTTAGATAATTGCAACTTTGAAGAACCAAATGTAACACATAAGTAGGTTTGTCGAATCCAAAAATTCCAAATTAACTCATTAATCATTTTGTACATCAGCAACTAAATTTACTCGGGGCTAGAAAAAATTTCAAGCTTTTGACAAAAGAAAATAAATAAAATTAAAATTAAAAATAAATAAAATAAATGAACTAAATAAAATAAAATAAATCTACTAATGTCATAAAGTCTCCTTGCTCACATTTTCTAAGACTAGGTCCATTTTCAATATAAAGAGGCACCCTCAGACTGATGTCCAAAGCAGAGGACCACGTGTTGATAGGTAGGCCTGCTCCAAAAAAAATTGATGGTATGGCGCTTGGATACCCCAATTGAAATCAATTCATCATCTAGATTGCAAAAGAGCAGATGTACCTCATTTGTACATTTGAACAAGTGATCGGCTTTTGGGTATGAGCACTTTTCACTTTGAAAAATTGTACAAATTTCAATATTGGGTATAAATTCAAGGAAAATTTTGCATTCTCCGTGAAAACTAACTTCCTACTAATGGCCAGTCCGGGTATAGTGTAAGTGGCTTAAGTTATCGACTTTAGGTGTGTCTACCTTTGTTGTAGTTTTCCTCAGAAATCTCCCTCCTGCCCTGGCTACGCCATTGGGACCATGTATAATGCTTTTTCGCAGTTGCGTTCTAAAAGAACAGAAAGCAAAAGAAAAAACAGTCAAGGAACGGGCCAATGGTTTTTAGAGGAATATTGAATCAAATGAACTTTTGAACAGTTAGATAGTGTCCATTCCCCACTCCACTGTTCTACAATCATAGATCACAAAGTTTTTCTTTCTTTGAGTTTTAAAGCCTCAACAGAAAGTGCATTTCATTGCAAACAGTACAACAGACACAATTTCAATATATGAATAGCTGGTAATGGCAGTAATATGGTAATGTAAGTATTTCTTGTTCATAGCAGCTTGATCATATTAGATTGAGGTGACTAGGGTTAGAGCACGAGTGGCAGGCATAGCAACTGAGAAGTCGTACTGCTTAGAAGATTGACCAGAAGACTTGACCGGTAGCTCCTTGAGTGGCACAGATAAAAGTGACACCAAAGTTGAAGGAGTTCACTGGAACGAGGCGGGCAACAAAGTCTTGAACATGTTGTATTTCGTAATTATTTTGACTTGAGCCGGGTGCTTCACTTCAAGCTCCGGCCACTTATTGATGGCGAGTCTACACCCATGAATCATCGACTCCAAGGCCTCCACGCTCTCACAATGAGCTGTAGCATTCCGTGCCTTGATAACCACCTGTGATAGTTCCTTGAATCGCTTCAAATCATCTCTTCCTGGATTGCGTCCAAACTCCCCAAAAGCACGGCAAGCAAGCTGGACCACAAATGTAATTAAAACAAAATTACTCAACCTAAAAAATAATTACAACAATCCAATGGATTCAAAGTAAAGTAAGGAAGAAACTTACAAAAACCATCCGCTGGATAGTAGGGTCAGAGTCAAAGAACTGGCGTCCTTCCCCGTCGATCTCCCCACGTTTCTGAACCGCCCATTTTAAAATCTCTCCAGCAATTATTATAACCTCTCTTTCACAAAACCCGAATAGAATGTCTTTTTGTGTTTTCACTTCCACCTTTTGGTCAGCAATTTCTTTCTCCAGGTCAGCAATTTCTGTCTCCATGTCAGCCATGCGCTTCTCCATGCGTTCCTGCCATGATGCTGAGGGAGCAAGTGTCGGATACTCTTCACCAGCCATGTCCATTCACCTACACAACATACACAACAAGATGCCTTTCACCACCACACAACAACGTGAATTCAAATCAAATTAATCGCAACCCTAAATCGAAGCCTAAAGTCTTAGTACGTATCTCACATCATAGCAGCAGGTAGAAAGTGGTATCCATGGAATCCCCTTCACCGAATTTCCTAATGAAGAAATGTGCACGACCTGCTATCTTTATCTTGATATCCAACCATTAAACCTTAATAAATCTTAAAACTCAAAACAGAAAATCTACCAAAACTCTAAGAGCATCGAGAGCACAAATTCAATGCGGAAACGGCGCAGAAGTGAATTAAAATTTGGACGAACTTTAAACTTCTCAGAATCGTTAAAACTAGCGTGCCTTGTGCCCTGTGCCAAGAACGTTGCCACAACAGAAAAATCGCAGGGTTATCGACCAGCATTCACACCCCTGCAAACAAAAGCGCACATCACCCGCACTTCTACCAACCTAAGGTACACCAAAAGCGCGCTACGACACTAGCTGTAAAGCTATTCCTTCTCTTCTCTCTATCCTCTTCTATCAATAGCACCGGGGCGCCAGAAAAACGAACCCAATCGAGATTGAAAACAAACGTTAAACCTCGAAAAATAGCGCAAACGAAAGGCAATCTTTCGAAACTCCAACTACAAATTCCGAAACTCCAAATACGAACTTGTCGTTCGGAGTTTCGAAATTCGAATTTGAAACCTTCGAAACCTTCGCTCCTCCTCAAGTATCCAGCGCCGCACCTCCTTCACGCACGCTGATGATGCACCCAATGTTAATGCACAGCCTTCGCGCACGCCAACATCACCCAAACCCTTGCGCCTCTTCGATGCTTAACCTCGTCCGCCTAGTCGCGTGCACAAACTTAACGCTAAGCTTACCCTCACACCCTCTCTTCCAATTTCACGCAATGTCGGACCCTAAGCTTACCCTCACACCCTCTCTTCCAATTTCACGCAATGTCGGACCCTAAGCTTACCCTCACACCCTCTCCAGCAGCTCCAAACACGTAACCCTCACAGAGAGGTACGAAGACCTCAGGAAACGGTGAAACCACAATGGCGGAGACTCCCGCGCATACAAAAACCTTCAAAAAACAACCAAACTGGCGCGAGAAAACGGAGCTGGCGCAAGGAAGCGTAGCTGGCGCGAGTTGACGAAGCTGGCACGGGTAAATGAAGCTGGCGCGAGGAAGGAGACAAAACGACAAAGGAAGGTGGTCACGCTCGTTCCCCAAGCGTTCTCAAGGCTGCCCACTGCAAGGCCTGCCCAGGTTTTGAAAATTGTGCCCAGTTAAAAAGGCTGCCCGGTTTATGAAAAAACTTCAAGAAAATTTACAAGGCCTGCCCAACTTTTGAAAAAGCTTTTAGAAAAGGTTCCATGAATGTGGTTAATGAGTGTTTAAAAGAATAATTAAAAACTGAAACACTAAATGTCACACGTCACGTTAGAGTTAGAACACTAATATTCAATGTGTAAACACTAAATGCGAGAGCATGAAAGCTTCCTTTGATGGTTTAGAATCTATTGCAATTGGTGAATTTAACAAAAGACAAAGAGCATTAATTGCAATGGCAACCCAAACTGAACACTAATCTTTAAATAATTGACTAATAATGTTATAAATGGAAGATCAGTTGAAAACATTAATTTTCATATAACATTAATCAATAACTTTTGTGTAATATTATGAAAAACCTTCATACGTTCTCGGGAAGATAACATATAACTCAATTATGTTTATATGTGTTGTTGATTAGTGGTCATTTTAATATTAGTGTTACTTATTTCTAACACTTTAAAATTACACTTTTTCCTAACACTTCTAAAATAAGTGTCAAGTTGCGACGCGATTCTCAATAAATATTGCTTGTCTTTTGTTAAAGCCACCCACTGCACCAATTCTAAGACTGAGATAATTCAAAATCCAAACAAATTTCCATGTTTACATTTAATGTTATATTTTGAAGATTACATTTTTAGCAGTAAAGGTGTTAGGACTGACATTTACTGTTTTAGTTCGCAATTAACAATTGTTATCTTAAGCAAAAGCATGGCAGGTACGCTTAACGACTTCATTGGCAATAATGTACGATTAAAAGGTCAAGCTTGCACTTGGCCTTTGCGGTAATGAATGTGATGCAATCAAACCAATTCCCCGTACGCCATCCAAAATAAATATTTATCTATTTAAATTATTTAGTATGTTTTTGTCTTACTTTAGTTTCGTCGACGAGGAACTCGGAGAGGGTTTTACCCCAAAAAAATATAAAGGAAAATCATCACCGTCGTCGTCATCGTCATGGTAGTCGTAGTCGTCATGTGTCCTTTTACATTACCATAGCTATTCAAATCTTCA
>CM073327.1:243008-248008 GCA_037043015.1 Bryum argenteum | reverse complement strand
TGACAATGCGCGCTTCGTTCCTCGGCCACCGCAACGGCATGGGCGGAAAACGATTTCCCGCACTTGTCCCGCCGCGGTAGCCCACGCCGACCAAACCCCGCGTTGAGCGGCAGACAGCGCGCGAGCCGTTCCACATCCAACCGGGTGCACCCCGCAGCTTCCATTCGCTTCCTCCCAAAGAATTTCAAGCACTTTTAACTCTCTTTTCAAAGTCCTTTTCATCTTTCCCTCGCGGTACTTGTTCGCTATCGGTCTCCTGCCAATATTTAGCCTTGGAAGGAATTTACCTCCCACTTAGGATCGCATTCCCAAACAGTCCGACTCGCAGACAGGTTCTCGTGGAGCGACGAACTCCGGACTCGACGGGGTTGTCACCCTCTCGACGTCCCTTTCCGGGGAACTTGGGTCCGGCGCGTCGCAGAGGGGACCTTCTCCAGACTACAATTCGGGCGCAAAACGCCCCGATTTTCAAGCTGGGCTCTTTCCGGTTCGCTCGCCGTTACTAGGGAAATCCTGGTTAGTTTCTTGTCCTCCGCTTAGTGATATGCTTAAACTCGGCGGGTAGTCTTTTCCGATTAGAGGTCTGATGTTACCTCTTCTTCGCTTTCGCAGCACTCGAGTCTTTGCTCAAGGTAAACCTGCTTTGTGGAACTCGGGGCACGCACTCGGGCTCACCGGGAGCCCCGCACTTGAATGAGACTCTTGCGAGTATCGCACCTGATCGCGGGGCAAGTGATGCCACGGCGGCCAAATTCCCTCCATTTCAGCCGACCCGATGTGCCGGGACGGCCAGTTCCACTCAAACTCCCGCATTTGGGAGTGTGGTGGGGGCGCGTGACGCTCTCTAGGAAATGCCCTCGGACAAGCCTCGGGCGCAACTTGCGTTCAAAAACTCGATGATTCGCGGAATTCTGCAATTCACTCGTATCGCATTTCGCTGCGTTCTTCATCGTTGCAAGAGCCAAGATATCCGTTGCTGAGAGTTGTTCTAAGTTAAGTTTTTAGATTCAACTCGTGCTCGACCCGAAGGACTTGAACTCTCGGGTCAAAATAAGGGTCCTCGGTCTTGGGGACTTAGAATATATTTCATCGGGCTTCCACCCAACGAGTACTGCTGCTGGCCCTCGCAGCCACCCCCACAACGAGTACTCGGGCGCTGGTACCCTCCCCTAGCCTCCCGCGGTAGCACTCCCAGCCTGCCGGTACTAATCCCGGATCCAGTCGCGTGACCCGCTAAGTGGATTCGGCCAAGACCGAGCCACCAAGCGAGGCAAAGTTCCGGCCGGGGCGACAGGCTTGAGGAGCTGGAATGCAGCCTTGAAGAGGAGGAGGACGTCCGAGTGCCCGCGCGGAGTGCCCGCCCGCTCAGAAGCGGCAGACGAAGAGCTTCAGAATGGTAAAGGTAAAAACTCGCATTCTCATGAGTCCCGCGCCACCCCGAGGAGCGCGCCGGAACCCAAGTTTGGGGTTGGCTTTGCGGTTTGTGTGTGCAATGATCCTTCCGCAGGTTCACCTACGGAAACCTTGTTACGACTTCTCCTTCCTCTAAATGATAAGGTTTAATGAACTTCTCACAACGTCACCGGCGGCGAACCGCCGGCGTCGGCGCAATCCGAAAACTTCACCGGACCATTCAATCGGTAGGAGCGACGGGCGGTGTGTACAAAGGGCGGGGACGTAGTCAACGCGAGCTGATGACTCGCGCTTACTAGGAATTCCTCGTTGAAGATCAATAATTGCAATGATCTATCCCCATCACGATGAAATTTCAAAAGATTACCCAGGCCTACCGGCCCAGGTTATAAACTCGTTGAATCCATCGAGTAGCGCGCGTGCGCGCCCAACATCTAAGGGCATCACGACCTGTTATTGCCTCAAACTTCCATCGGCTAGACGCCGATAGTCCCTCTAAGAAGTTGGCCGCAAAGGAGGAAATCCTTCGCGTAACTAGTTAGCAGGCTGAGGTCTCGTTCGTTAACGGAATTAACCAGACAAATCACTCCACCAACTAAGAACGGCCATGCACACACCACCCATAGAATCAAGAAAGAGCTCTCAATCTGTCAAATCCTTACTATGTCCGGACTCGGTAAGTTTCCCGTGTTGAGTCAAATTAAGCCGCAGGCTCCACTCCTGGTGGTGCCCTTCCGTCAATTCCTTTAAGTTTCAGCCTTGCGACCATACTCCCCCGAACCCAAAAACTTTGATTTCTCATAAGGTCTTTGGCGGGGTCATCAAATCAACACCCGCCAATCCCTAGTCGGCATCGTTTATGGTTGAGACTAGGACGGTATCTGATCGTCTTCGAGCCCCCAACTTTCGTTCTTGATTAATGAAAACATCCTTGGCAAATGCTTTCGCAGAAGTTCGTCTTTCATAAATCCAAGAATACCTCACGCAGCTTGTTGACCCCCCACCGTTACCACCACCGAGCGACCTCGCTCCCATCCATTTCCCCGTTCCCTCCTCCATTTTCCTGGAATCCGGTTGGCACACCCATTCCCACCAGTCTATTTCCTCTCGTGTCCGGACGCGCCGTGTGGTTCGATTTGTAAGCCCCTCCTCCAAGCTCCATCCCCACATAGTACTCTCTGTGGGATTCGGCAGAGCCCCCCCCTGTTCAGGCTCCTTCCATGACACACTTTTTTTTTTTGAAGACCACCCATTTTTCCTCCCTCCCCTCTTGTGCCTTAGCCGCAGGAGCACTGTCCCGAGTCCCGCCGCGTCGCGGAGTCCCGAGTCCCGCCGTGTCCCGAGTCCCGACTCCCGCTTTGTCCCGAATCGCGTTGTGTCCCGAATCGAGTCCCGGCGCTCGTCTCGTCTGAGTCCCGTCGCCGTCCGGCCCCCGTTGTGTCCCGACAAGTGTGTCCCGAGTCCCGGCGCCCCCGCAGTGTCCCGAGTCTCTTCTCCCATCATGTGTCCCGAGTCCCGGCACCCGTAGTGTCCCGAGTCCCGGCACCCGTAGTGTCCCGAGTCCCGGCGCCCACTGTGTGACACAACAAGTGTCCCGAGTCCCGGCGCCACGTGTTCCGAGTCCCGCGCCACAAGTCCCGAGTCCCCGCTCCCCACTTTGTGTCGAGTCCCAAAGACCCGCATCATCATTGCAGGTTTGTATTTGAGCCAAGATATTTTCTTGGTGAACCTTTTGGTAAAAGGCTCTTATTGAAATGAAGGTGAACAACTTTCTAGTTGGTGGCATCTTCACTTCAAAGTAAAAATGATGGAATTTTGTGATAAATTTTAAGAATTTACTAGTAGTATTTCTTATGATTTTGCAATATGAAGCCTCACTCATAAGATTTTTGATCCTAATCTATTTCTTTATAATTTCGTCTCTACATATTCTTTCAGGAAAGTGCAAGAGGTTTGAGATGCACCAAGGAACGAATGATATGGATGATGCATGCAGAAGGTATTAACCCCTAGACGTTTCTAGTGCCAAAAAAAAAAAAACATTTTGGATGAAGGGCTGAAACCAAAGCCGTAACTTCTTTACATAGAATCCAATCTGGATGAAATTACTTGGATTTGGCCACAAATTAAGTAAACTTCGTTGAGTAAAAATGGCATTATTAGCATGCGACTTTTGTTTGAACATGGGGCATGTTAACCATTGTGAGATTTTTTTTTTTGAAATTTTTGCAAAGTTTTTTGTCACAATCAAAGACTTAAGAATTTTTCAAAGAAAGTTTTGCCTGAAAGTCAGAATCTTATTGGGCGACCTAAAGTTGTGCCCAAAATACATAGATCTTTACATAATTCACTAACTCTAGGGACTTAAAACCTATAGAAATGCTTGAATTTTCATAGTGGTAAACTAGAGTTCAAATACAAAGACAAAAATTTAGAGGTTAAAACCTCATTTACAAAAACAAAACTATTAAATAGTAGAATCCTTGAGTGTTTGGAGGATTTTTGACGTTTCTAATTGATTTTGGGCAAACTTCGAGAATTAATGAGCACCTATTACAATATTAGGCGGCTTTCAGCATGCCCTATTAGTGTTTGCAAACTCTCAACATGCATATTTCCTCGAGAAGGAGGAATTTTAAAGCGTGAATGGTGGTATGAGAAAATTCTACAGACCTCAAAAAGTCTCAACTTCGTACAACCTTACCAACTTCATACAACCTAAACATAATAACTAAGAGTCTGCCCACCTTCATTAAGAGACTACACAATCACCGTGATTTCACGTTCCTTAATTCACCTTGATGTCACGTTCCTTAATTTCACACTTGAGACATGTTCCCAAGAATTAGGGTAAGGTGGACATGTGCAAATGACGATTGGCCACATGTCACACTCGAAAGGGGCTACCTAAAGTGTGAGAATGAGGGGGTCTAACTGCAAATCATTTTCACTCCCCTAGAAACTAAATCATAGACACGGAAGGAGAGATAGGTCCAACCACAGTCTAGAAAAATAAGATATCTGATGCATATGAAGCAAATCTTACACTCTAATATATGGTGTCACTCTGGACTGTCGAGATGAAATAGAATAGGTCATCAGGCTTCAGGGCCCTGAAGGTACATCATGATAATGACGCAAGCAGTGCCATCGAATGCTACAACTATCATAAATAGCACCCAAAACTGCAATACACGACGTCGTGGTTGACATAAATGAAATTGCTCTCACTACTTGGATGTTTCAAGTAGTAACATCCATATTACCAACGCCGTTACTGTAGTTCCACCAAGAAAAGTGAAGCACCAATGTCAAGGCAGTGCAGAGAGGGAAGTCAAAGAAGCTCTTTGATATCATAGCCCTGAAGCTGCACAAAGTAACTTCAAGTTAGCAGACAGAATGAGTGATAATAAAATTCCCATGCTGAAATTTACAAACGAGATATGATGGGAGAGTATCAAATGTAGACGTCCTAGTAAAATTTAACCACACTAAGATGACACAAGTAGCAGGCACAAGGTAAGCAAGCAACGACTTAGTTGACAAATTTTATCCGATAACCATCAACATGTCATGGCCCGGTGCAA
>CM073327.1:215408-242908 GCA_037043015.1 Bryum argenteum | reverse complement strand
CTAACCTTCCTCCCAGCGTGTGTGTCAGAATTATCAAAGTAGTAACGAATGTATATAATGACTTTTGGTGGCAAGTATTTGGAACCATCAAAAAAAAAAAAAAAAAAAATAAATATATATATATATATATATATATATATATATATATGGGGCAATAATGTGATTTTAATACTTAGACTTCCTAATAATGACCCTATGAAAATGATAGAATCATTAAAAAAACCATAGGGAAATCGCATCCATATGTCATAATTTAGGTGCACCCACCACAACTTCGAATGATAAGGGAAAAGAGAATGAAAGCATACAGGAGGTGATACGAACACTTGAATTAGGTAATAAGGGCCTCATAAATGTAATGGAAGAATTCATAAAACCATGGGAGAATGCGTACTAAGTGGTTGAGTTTATATGGGGATATTTGAATTGCGGGGTCTGAAGAACGGGGGAATATGTAAATATATAAGTAAAAAGGGAGTAGAAGGGGTGTTGATAACTTTCCTAGGTGATTCATATTGTGTAAAAAATATAATATAAATCTTAGGGGCACAACAGGAATGAAAGTATTTTTCCCGAATTTCCAAAAATTAAATAGTCATGTGAAAGTAGGCAGTGTGCGCACATGCATACGAAAACAAAGTGGGGAATGTAATTTGAACATTTTGACTAAACTAAATAAGTACATTAGTGTTAGATTTTTATAAGATTTGAAAATGCTACAAGTTTTTACTTTTGGGATAAAAATTTTACCAAGAGTATCGATTCCATTACTATGTAAGGATCCCCATCTTCACCTTTGTAGAGGGTACAAATATTGACTAATAGTAAAAACTTATAGCCTATTTATGTATATTAGTGTATCTAACACTAATCTACCTATTTAGTGTAGGTAATATGGATCATATAAAAATGATGGAACCATCAAAAATACTATAGGACAACCTGTACTATTTTTCCCAAATTAATATAGAATTTTCGAAGTAAGTAGAGCTTTAAATAATAGATAAAAAATAGTTAAATGGAGAGAAAAATATTTTAAAAGAATTGGACTATGTAATAACTACCTTGTGAACATGATGGAGCTATAAAAAGAAATCGTTGGAGTAAAGGATCTATAGGTTGGATTTTGGTTGCAAGCACTTAGAAACACCAAAACTTCAAGAAATAAGAAAAAATAGATAATGGGGGTAAGAGGATAATTTAAACCCTTAGACTACCTAATGATGACCCTATGGAAATGATGGTGTTATCTAGAAAATCGTGGGGATATGTCATCTATAGGTCATCATTTACTTGTAAGTCATTTGAATGAGTAGAATATTGAATGATATACGGAAAATAGATTTGTGGAAAGAGATAACGATTTTAAAACTTGTGTTGACTAAAAAAGACCTTATAAAAATTATGGAAGAACAAAATTTCCCGTAAAAGAAACGTATCTACATGTTATGATTTACTTTGACTTTGTAGGATGCTAAGTAATAGAGGAAGTTATACTAAAGGGGGGAGGAGGTGGTTTTATTATTTTCTCTAACCGTATTAAATAGGTCTATAGGATACTTGGTGTTAACTTCATTCAAAACCTCCAAATCGCGCGACCGCCAATACAGCGGATGGACGAACGTCGGTCGCTAGGGCGACCGCCGATCCAGCTGATGGGCGAACGGCGCTGACAGGGCGACCGGCGGTCTACGTGATGGGCAAGCACCAAGGAGAAAGTGTCCGCGAGCCTCCGCGCACCCTCCTGCTGGGGCGACCGGCGATCTAGGCGATGGGCGAACGTCGGTCGCTAGGGCGACCGCCGATCCAGCTCATGAGCGAACGACGGTGACAGGGCGACCGGCGGTCTACGTGATGGGCGCGAATATCTGCTTCCCCCCCTTTTGCTACAAATCTTTTTCTGCATATTTGAAATCATGTACGAATCATTGCCTTTCGAGGTTTTGGGGGGTTTGTAAAAATATTCATTGACTCTAAATACTTGCAACTAAATCCCACCATATATTTATACGTAACTTCAACAACTTAGTTACGATTCCAAATTTTTACAAATTATTTATCATTACTTCATCGTGGATTAATACTAATCAAAGCTTTCCAAAATTCAATATCATTATATATACATATGGAATGGTATACACGACATAATTTTCTAAAAGACCACTGTCCAAAGTATCCACCAACCTACCAACTTAAATAATTACCAACCTACATACCATTCTAAGAACCTTTTTTTAGATATTTCCAAATCATGCATTTCAAATAAAAAATAAAAAAATAAAAAGAATATACAAGATGATTAAAATAACACCGTGCGCATATATACAAATAATATACATAACATCGTTCAACGGGTATCTTACTAGTAAAAACATATCATATAATCAAAAAGATACATTGTATAACATCCAGCCTAGCACTTATCTCCCAACTTTCAGTTCACAAATAAAATAAAGTAAATGGATATAACCAACACACCAACGTCTTTCTAAAATTTGCTTCCGCTTACTCTAATCTTCTTCCATTGTACTTTAGATTTTTTTTAGATGGTACCAGCTCCGACATTTCTCCTTTGTCTTATTTGCAATACATAGATCTTCGATCCTTGCATTTAAGAACCTCTCCTCTTCTACGAGCACAAGTAGCTTTTTGACCAACTCCTCAGTTGTTTCATTTCGCTGTGAACTTTGACCCTCTTCTGCAATATCCACGGTTCCATCTATTCTATTGAGGACTAACTTTTCCTTGTTCCCCTTCAATCTTATTGATGCTAGGTTCACCCTTTCGATCTCAGCTCTCAAGGCATCGCATGCCGAAATGAGTTCCTTTGGCTCCTTCTCAAAATGACCTTGGTCCTTGGCTCCTTCAACCATAAAATCCTTCTCGCGACCCCAATCATTGACCACAAACCATTCGTCGACGCGCTTGTATCTCCTATGCACATCCTCGAAATGTTTCGTCTTCTTTATGAGCTCTTCCTCATAATCGACCTGATCCGATGCAACCAGAGCTGGGAGAACATTCGTCGGCTCCTCTTGGATCTTCTTTTTTGCATCCTTGATTACCTCTATGTCATGTTGGAGTTCAACACACTTTGCCCGTTCGTATGACAAAGCATGAAACAAATATTCATAATCCTCATAAGCCTTGTTGAACAACTTCATCCACGAATCATCGTTTTCATTCGGGCGTTTCGCTTTGAAGACTACTTGAACTTCCTTCTCCAGCTCTACTTCTTCATTTCCTTCTCTTTCTGGCTGTTCAATCGTTTCCATTGGATATTCTAGAGTCTCATCCTCTACGCTAACATTTGTTTGAGGAGAGGCGCTCATAGCGGGCCGAACTATAACTTCGGGTGTTCTCAAAGTACAAGCACCAAACATTGCTTCAACCTCCATGTATTCAATGACATCCGCTTCTCCTTCTGTTCGTAGGTCCTCGATGTGCTTCACAGGTGCATCAATCACATCCAAATCTTGCACGCTTGTTTCACCCACATGAAAGTGTTCAACGCCACCAATAGAACCTTCTACAAGAGGAGTATGATGCTCCCTCTCTTTAACCTCTTCTTCATCAGAATTAGGATTTACCCAAACATACACATCATCAGCATCCCCATCTTTCCGATGCCTTGCTGCCGTAAGTCCTTCTCGTGGGTTTTCTGTCAATGGGGCTCTTGGAATATCTTTCTTGGTTGGAAGGAAGAATTGAGGCGATTTTTTCATTGAGCTCCAATCCACCACTTTCTCCAATATTACCTCTGCATACACCATTTGAGCAATATGATACGAAACCTCGTTCTTGGTGACATTCTTGCCTTTATAAAGGAACCTCCACACTTCAATACATCGTTGCACGAATTCGGCATGCTTACAATAGTGCGGTTGCGGCATTTAATTTCAAGTGCGTCTCATGTCGAAAGTGTAGAAACAACTTGCTGATGTGGCACCAGGCGATGTAATTCTTCACTGTTGTCTGACTCCACACACCCTCTTCGGTCTCCCACCCCGGAAAAGCGCGTTGAGTGGCATCTTGGAGAATATGGTGATTCCTCTTACGTGTTTTCCTCTCTTCTTGCGTCGCTCCCAAGTACTATTTTACGTTCCGCAATTGTAGTCATAGTTACCTTCGATCACGGAAATGCCGCTATGATGTGATGTTAGATACAAAACACCAAAAATAGTGCAGTCCACGTTGGCCTCCAATCGAGCAAGCAAGTGGCAACTTTGAGTCGACACCGGACAATGCGCAACACCACGCACGGGATGGGCGAAAAGTGACGACTACGGCCAATTACGATTGTATTTAACCTCCTGTGGCGGGCGACCGGCGGTGTCGCGGCGACATCGTTAGGGCGACCGCGGTCAGTGCAGCCAGACCTCCGGCGACCGCGGTGCGGCCGAAGAAGAGTTTCGATCCGGCCTCGGCGGCGCGCCAGGCGACCGGCACTCTGCGGGGCGACTTCACGAGCTCCCGCTCTTTTTCTTGGATCCTCTTTACGCAATATTCAAATTTTGAATTAACCGATTCAAGCATCTCCCATTCCCCCTTCAATCCCCCTCATCCCCCCTCATTCCCTCTCATTCCCACTCCGTTTTTCCTATATCTCATTCCCAATTGAAAATGATTCTCATGGTCATGGGCATTTTGCCAAGAGCGGTGACCATGATACATGAAAAATGATTTTATGCTCATTGGATACTCTTGTGGTGTAATATGGATTTAGATCGATACAAGTTTAATCACAATTTACAAAATTATAATTTTCAACATTCTCAGAATTCTCAACATAAAATACTCATCAAATATTGGTTCCAAAAGTACGCTCAGGAATGGGTTGATAAGAATGTCCGCAAATCATTAGTCTTCTTCACTTCAAATATTTACCTTTATATACTGGTCACTCATTTTTTCTCCAAACATATAATATGTCATGATATATCACCTTTTAATTTGGTAAGCAACTATTTCTCTCAGTGCTTTCTAGGGTATATGCACTAATTCCATTCACTTAATTGTATTTCAAGGCCTTATTATTTGACTTGCCAAAATTTTCAAAATCCTCCCCCCACTCAATTTAACCAATTTCATAATGTTATGAGCCCATAAACTCATTGCAAGGATAATCTATCAGTCGGATATTATATACGGAGATCTTATAATTTATTAAAGGCTCCACTGATATAAAAAGAAACTAGAAATTGTTCTTGAATGTGATGTTAAAATATGAGGTGCAGTTTTGGTACAGAAATGGTATCTTATTTAGATGCTAGGAATTGACTACTTTGGATTACATTCTTAGATTGTAGGTATTGAATCGTTAGATTCATTAAAGTGTTTTCATGCATTGAAGAGGCTGATGCTCTATAAATGAATTCACATTTTATCAATTATTATAACTGATTAGGCACGATATGACTTCTTAAAATATACACCATACAAAATAATATATACCATTCATGCCTACAAAGAGGACGAAAAACTCTCACCCCAGCCTTCCTCCCATTCATTATTATCCATTTACACATCTCTTGTCCATTTCTTAGGAATTGAATGATCATAAAATGGGAATTAGGGGACCCACGATCCGAAATTCCTACCCTATGCATACATTCCTAATTTTTAAATTAATACATTATAAACTAAAGGGCTCTTTTATTCCTCCCCCATCCAATATTCATCCTCATCTCATGATTCTCATCCTCGTAGGAGAGCTGCTATGAAACACGATGCCTCGCATTCAACATAAAGAGGTGAAATAGGGCGACCGCCGATTCACTCATGGGCGAACGTCGGTCGCTAGGGCGATCGGCCGGTCCAGGCTTTGGACGAAAAATCGGTCGCTAGGGCGACCGCCCGGTCAGCTCATGGGCGAACGTCGGTCGGCCCAAGCGTCAGCCCGATACGAGATAGGGCGATAGGCGGACCGTGAGCGGCCGGCGGTGCGCATTTTGTAGACCGCGGTCGCCTTATCATCAATTAAAACGCGACAGGCGATCCATTTTCACACTTTGCGAGTTCCTCCTTTTCGCGCATTGACTAGTATCGACTTGAGTTCTTTGCTTGCTTGCTCGTAGAGGACTTTGCGTTTTTCTCTAATTTTTCTTATGGAGGCACTACCCGTTGTAGCGGGCACATCCATGGTGCGCCATGACCGAGGTCGGATTGCGAAGAAGCGCAGAGCTATCTTGAAGAATCCAAAGATAGTAGCGTTTAGAGGATGGGAGGAAGAGAGGGGGCCGTGGTCTTTTGCCATATGTGAGAAATATGTGGAGTGGTGCCACATCAACAAGCTCTTTCCTCTACATTGGCACAATATTCATCGGCACAAGAATGAAGCTAACCTCCGAGAGTGCCATCATTACGATTTCAAAGCGAGATGCATCTATGCTTGGCATATGATATACGTAACAACCATATTTTTAAATATGAGGTTCCCTACTTTTTGGCACAAATGGCATATGCGGAAATGATTCTCGGGAAGAACGTGCATTGGTGGACGCATCCACGTTTGCCTATACAAGAGAAGACCGAACCAATAGAGGTTGGAGAGACATCAAAGACTATTGAAGGAGATGGAATTGGAACGGTACCTATGAGTTCTAAGGGCGAGGCGGAATTTTACACTGCAGGGTCTTCTTCTGAATCCTCGGAGGATGAACACACACACAAATACGAGCTCTGTGAACCAACTGGTCCTCCAATGCATTGGATTGAAGGAATATCCTTTGAGGTAAATCCACTCCGAAAAGTGGGTGGAAGATTATCCAAAGCCATGGATACTTTGATCATTTTGCACAATTTAAGTATAGGGAAATGCATCGAATTGGATTTAGTGCTGCAGAATAGAAAGGAATTCGAAGCCCTCAAAGAAAGAGCCCTTTCTACACCATACGATGTACAAGAAGAATGTCGGGAGGTTTTCGAAAAAGCTCTAGACTGCATAGCTGACATGGAGACCATGCTTGTGCTACGAAAAGAGGCTAAGGAGAAGTTTTTCGAGAAGAAAAATTCAAACAACCTTTCCATAGAAGACTACGTAGAGTTCTGGACAACTAAACATAATTACCTGGAAGGGGTCCTAGCTGAGAGGAGGGATCAGTTGACGGATATTGAAGAATCTATTGCTCTAGAGGTAGATAAAGAGATGCTACGCATTCGGGATTTGGCATTAGCGGGTAAGTATGGCAAGACTCCAGAGGAAGTTGACAAATTAAAGAGGCTGGTGAAATGGAGTGAAGACCATAATGTAAAACTCGCAAAACAACTACGTGTAGCTGAGGAGAATGCTCGATTTGAGGACGCATGGGCAGAGTGGGCTCATCGTAAAAGTAACGCAAAAGATGACATCAACATAAACGCAATCGGCGTTGATTTGGAACATAACGATCACTTTTTTAAAGGGCAAGGAAAAAGTTGAAGATTCTTAACGTAGAGGCGATGGACTTACACCCCCAACATTCACCAAACGATATTTGATTTACGTTATTTAGGTGTAGGGAAAGTGTACGTAATTTCTTCTATGTACTTTTTCGCATACACTTTATATATAGAAGTTTGTTTTTACCTTTCATCATGCGTAAAATACGTGTTTGTGCATTGGTACAAGGGTTGGGGCGGATTATATGGACTATGAAGATGTAAGATACAATAAAAGGCGACAAAGTACAATCGATAGACCACAAGCAAAGGAGCGAACCAAATACATACCATTGATTTAATCGATGCAAAAAGTAGTACAATAGGAAATGAGATACATTGTTGCGCAAAAAAGCTACCACTCGATAATACTATAATGAAATATAGTCCTATATAGCTAAAACCATACGCTATGCTGGAGTGTATGGATTCACAATATCGTAATTATCATTCACTAGGCTGAGGGTTGGAACATTCTCCAACAAGAAGTTTGCGCTTTGCACGAGTTCGATTGAATGGACCATCTGCATTTAAGATCAGATCTAATACTCTAGAGTCTTTCAAGTCCTGCAAAGTCCTTCTTGTGAGGGGACTATGTACATCCAGTAAATAGTCTAGAGCTTGAGACTGGTATCGTGGCCCCCAAGTAGACTCAGCATATTGACACTCTTCCAAATCTTCCATGGAGGCACGACCTTCACCGTCGGTTACTCTCTTCCCATATTGATTCCATCAATGTCCCATTGGATGGGGCCCCCACTTGAATGTATTAGAGCTCACATCAAAATAGCCTCCAAGGCATTGGAAGAAGAACATCCGATTACCCTCATGCTGTGGACCGTGTCCGGCAAGTATTGGAGCAACTCTTAGAATCTTGTTTGGATCAGTCTCCCAATTCAATTGGGAGCTAGGAGTACTCTTCTCGAGATCATGTTCACTCTCGCCAACTCAAATAAGGTCTTTACCCCGAGAATCGAACCTCGTCGATAGTCTCGGCATTGTGTTCCCAAGAAGGCGGCATATAAGTTCTTAGATTGAACATCTCGTAGAACCGCTCGTGAAAAGGCGCTTTGCATATAGCACAACGACTTTGAGTCAAACAATGAACTAAAAGACAGCTGCGGATGATACATATGGGCACAAGAGCCTAAAGCCCATTCACCCTCGGGTCCAAATGGATTTAGGCATATGGGACACGTAGAGTGATCAATACAAATCTGGGAGGGTTGGGCCACAATAATGTCCTGGATTCTACATCAACATGTGCCGACATGTGGTGTTTGAAATTCCACCCGGCCTTGCTCCAATCTACAACCTCAGTAGAAGTGTCATCTTGCATCTTGATGTCCATCATAGGAAGATTATCAAACAATGTATCCACACTCGGCCACGAGTCATACCCGCGTTTGCCGACCCGCTCCACTAGTAAAATTCTTATCGATCTTCTCGGCTCCAGCGCAACTTCTCCTCTATCCACCGAAAGTATACATGCCACCTTCCAATGGTAGTAAGTGGCGGACAAATGCTCAAAACGGGCTTGCGATTTGTTGCTTTTCCTTTAACCCTAACTTTCCTTGAAGCCGAAACGGGCTTTTGCAGTCAGGCAGCCTAGATGAAGGGGTTAAAAGTAATATTTTTGCCTAAAAATTTTATCGAGTCCTCCTTATACTACAAAGTGTATGTGGTAAAATTTGCAAATTCAAATTCCAACTTTCGAGTCTTCTAGGATGATCCTTGGGTTGCGAGCCGAGATGGGGCACTCAAAAAAGTGACTTTTTGAATTTTTTTTTTGAAACATGATCATTACTAAATCACTACTCAAATTTCAAAGTGACTCAAGTCAAAAAAGCTTACCAATTTTACAAGGGCAACCTCCAAAAACTTTAGAACCAATCTTCGCAATACCCAAAAAAACTTGGGAGACAAACTTTGGATGTTATGATCTCTCAAATGGTAAACATCCAACGGTCGATTTTTGAAGAGTAATCAGGCATATTCTTAGGTACAAGATCTTACGGTTGGAAGTTTTAAAAAAAGAATAGAAATCGGTTTACACCCCCACGAGTGCTTAGAGGTAGAGTTTTTTTGGGTATTGGGAAGATTGGTTTAAATTTTTTTTGGAGGCTGCCCTTGTAAAATTGGTAAACTTTTTGACTTGAGTCACTTTGAAATTTGAGTAGTGATTTAGTAATGATCATGTTTCAAAAAAAAAAATTCAAAAAAGTCACTTTTTTGAGCTGCCCCATCTCGGCTCGCAACCCAAGGATCGTCTAGAAGACTCGAAAGTTGGAATTTGACTTTGAAAATTTTACCACATACACTTTGCGATATAAGGAGGACTCGATAAAATTTTTAGGCAAAATATTACTTTTAACCCCTTCATCTAGGCTGCCCGGAATTGCAAAAGCTGTTTGGCTTCAAGAAAGTTAGGGTTAATAAGGAGTTGTATCCATCGGAGCGACATGAAAGGGGATTACGAATAGGGGAACACGGTAAAGATAAAGAATCTTGAGAATCACATCGTACATCTTCTTCTCGTTCGAGGCCCGACATATTAACAAAACATGGCCGAGCTTTCACGGGGACGGCGCAATGTAGGGCGTTGCGGTGACATTTCTCCAAATGCAAAGTCCTCTGTAAGGTTCAAGACAACTCTATCAACATCCGCCATGTCAGATTTCTCTACATCTCCACGAATGTTACGTGCGTGAGATAGTTCTTGCATCTTCTCACGCATGCGTGCATATTCCACGGAAGTTTGGTCCCCTTCTTTCACCTTCTCCTCATACATTGCTCGTGTTTTTTCGAGATCCGCTTCCAATCTTGCTATGACGTCGTCTTTACTCTTCAGAAGAGCTTTGAGATCAGAAGATGTGTCAAGTTCTTCCAATGGTAAGATGCAAGTACCATGGGGCTCTACTACGAGTGAATTACTTGCTATTGCGGGGCGAGCCACCTATTTCGAGAAACGCGGCCGGAGTAAATTATGGCGTGATCCGCATCAATCACAACGCTGGCGGGAGGAAGAGGTTGTTGTACTTGACGCACCGCCTTACGAGGCCGCGAACCATCGGAGTCATCGTCCTCTTCCGATGTAGCACTATGATAGGCAGCCTCTTCCATAGCCTTGGTAATAGACCTCATCACCGCCATGCCACGATTAGGAGCGTCATGGAATCTTAGAATGCCTGTCGGAATGTCACTCGTTGAAGGTCGTGTTACATGCTTCCCCTCTTTGATAGTTGTCCAATCCACTCGTTTACCAAGAGCAACCTCGGCGTATACTCCACGAGCAAGAAACAATGGAACCTCGTTGCGCTCCACACATGGCATGCCATACAGGACTTGGTAAACCTCAATGCATCGTTGCTTGAAGTTTGAGCATTCGCAAAACTTAAGATTTGCCTTGTTGGTGCGCCGATGAAAATGGTGACGAGAGAGGAGAGAATTTCTTGTCAATGTGACACCATTCAATGAACGATTCGCAAGTGGCCATCGTCCACATATCTGGTTCATCTTCCCAACCTCTGAAGGCAAGCTTATTTGGATTTTGAAGCACGTGTAATCTTTTCCGTTGTGGAGCGTCCTTCCTCTTCCTCTTCTTGTCGTTCTCTTCCTTCCGAAGTTGCCCGAGAGTAGCCATGGATGAAATAGCCAAAAATGGCAAATAGTTATTACCTACCCATGCGAGCATGCGACCAATTTAATGGATGTAAGACAACGCTAGGCGATAAACCCAAATAACAAGTTTAGGTACGATGGGGAATATATACGCCGGGGCGACCAAAAATTCAAAGGCGACCGGCGTCCGGATAAGTATGGCGTTGCGTGGCGACCGCCGGTCCGGTGAAAACGCGACGCCCGGTCGCAGCTAATCGCGGCAATGAGGAGAAGCGAAGCGACCGCCCGATCTGTTGTTCGCGGCAATGGGCGTAGAAGCGACGCCCGGTCAAATATCGCGATAGTGGGGCGTAGGGGCGACCGCCGGTCCAGTTGTCGCAAGCTGCGGGGCGTAGGGCGGCGGCCAGTCGATGCGGTATCGCGGCAATGAGACTGGGGCGACCGCCGACGGCGATCGTAGGGCGACCGCCGGTCTCAAGGATATATAAACCCAACGCGGGTTTGATATTACTTTTCTCCAAACCGCCACGAATTCTCCTCCGCCCGTCCTTGCTCGTCTTAATGATGCGCCTTTGCCGGGTCGTTTGAGGAGTTTTGGGGTTTGGTGCACATTGATAGCAGGGGGGAGATTTTTCGCCGGTTTTTTCAAGAAATTCAGCGATGAGTAAATCCAAAAAGCACGGGAAGGGACAACGAGCATGGGATCTGGATGCCCCCGAAACATTTGCACCAGACCTTGGTATGGAACAACCTAGTGGAAGTGGAGGCCATAAGATGAAGAGGAGACACTTAAAAGAAGAAAGACCCGGATTCCCAACATCAGATTATACTAAGTTTGCGGAAAAAGCATGCATGGATTGGTATGAGGAAACGGAGGCTCAATTCCTAGAGCACAACTACCTCAGGAATGTTAGCACGGGCAAAGAGAGACTGAAGAAGAAGTTGGCGGCAGTAATTTTGAAGGCCATGGAGGAGACGGATAAATACAAGGATGTGGATTATCATTCGCAGTACGAGTTGTGGATGGATAATATAGTTGAACAATGCATCTTCAATGTAAAGGAGTTGTGGAAGAAGCGATTTGGAACGAGGCCTCTAACACAAGAGGAGGACCAGTTCAAACGCAAGATGGATTGGTGGCAACACGCAATCTAAAAGCTTAGCAAGAATAAAACCCGAGGGAAGTCATGGGAAAAAACCGCTGCGCCGCCACATTTGAGCGAGACGGGTCGGGGTGGTGTGGATTCCTCAAGACGCTACGATAGAAGCTCTATCGGGGCCACAATATGGAGGAGGCCATGGGTGGTGCGGAAGGTGAAGATACTTGGAGTAGACCACGTTCCAAAAAATGTCGAGTTAACAGACAAAGCTTTCCAAGAATATGAATCTTGAAAGAGGAGGATAGAGACTGCTGCGAAGCTCTTGTATGTCCTTTGAATCATCCAGGAATTATCAAGTTTTGGGCGTTGCATACAAGGACATTGAAGCTTACTCATATTGGTGGAGTGGGGATCACTACACGAGATGTTGAAGTTGGATGAGAAGGTCGGGGACAAACATCTTCACCGGTCGAAAGTGAAGGAAGTTCAGTCTCACTCCAAAGGAGGCTTTCGAAATTAGCCTTTTCCGTCGGCCTGGGATGAAGTTAGCTTGGGGTTTAGTGTACATCATGAATCTCGTGCATAAGACGGGAGTTCTTCACAACGACCTATCCCCCTCGAACATACTATTGCATTTCCCAACTTTCGGAGGAACCAAGATTTGTATTGGAGTGTGTGGTTGGGGATGGCATCTCGTATAGTAGAACAACGACCTTCACGTTACGGATACCAGGCAGCGCCAAAAAAATAAAAAATATATGACACGTCGATGGTGGGTGGCGCCCGGATTGTTCTATACTTATGGACCTGAAGGTTACGATCAAATTTGAACGTCCGGGAACTTGACATCCATGTCGGGATTCACGAATCATCGTTACTCTCTTTTATCAAACATGTATCATAACAAAGTAATAACGTTTATATTGCATATCGTAAGAGTTCATCATGGTTGACAAAATGTTGCGTAGGAGACATGCTCTTCCCACTAGCTTTAAAGGAGACGATCTAAGCTGAGCTAAGCTAACCGTATTCCCTTAAGCGGCGGAAAGAAGAACCGGGATTATGGCTCTCTCTTCTTCGTAGGTGTGAGCAGTTAACCAAGTCCGGATATTACGAGCGGTGGTTACGAATCGAGTGTGTTCGTAACAATCCAACCCGCGGTAGCATCCAGTTCGTATGCGGTTGGCAAGCTCATCCAGGGTGATTGGTGTGTGCATAACGAATTCGACGAAGAATTATTACCGAATTCGATGGTGCGAGATTCATTCCTAACGAAAGTGTTTTCAATGACCAGGCATGAATTAAAAGAGAGAATGACTTTGTGCGGAGGTGGTGAACCGCTTGATGGCAAAACCATATCATATGCTTCCACACGGAGCTTGTATTTAGAGAGGGCGATTATTAGTTTATAATATCAGTATATCTTCTTGCAATTCATAGACTCCTTTGGATGACCATCTCAAGTCATTGAGTGCTCATTTAGCCATGTAATTCACATTTCATACTTGCAATATATACAATCTACTTTTTGACATATTGTTCCAAATCTAATAGATTTTTGCAACTCTCATAATTATGTTCCCTTTTTACACTAGTCACGTATGTATGTCACCACATTTTGTGTTACATGAGTTTCAAACCTCATGGTTGATGTTAGCCTTTTCTTCAGGGGTTTGTGGATTGTTGTAATTTGTTTCATCTTGAATTCTTAATGCTTCATCTACGTTTAAAAACGTGAACGGAAGAATTTTGGATAATGTTGGATAAAAAAATTGACTTATTCTACTCGGGAAGCCTCCAATGCAAGGCCGGCCCTGGCGACCACGGGTCGAGGGCGAGAATAAGCGACCGCCCGGTCAGCGAGACCGCCCGGTCGCCCCTGGGCGATCGTCGGTCGCTCATAGGCGTCGTTGGTCGACCATGGCGTCGTCGGTCGACCATGGGCGATCGTCGAGACCATCGTCGTCGTCGCTAAAGCGACCGCCCCGGTCGAAAGCGCAAGCGACCGCCCGGTCGAAGAAAAGCGACGCCCGGTCCGGCCAAAGCGACCGCCGGTCTAGATAACAAACCGCCCGGTCGATCCTAAATGGCGTGATCGCGAACCGTATTGCTGAGTTGTACATGCCACGTGGCAGCCACATAGGATGCAACGTGGACAGGGTAAATCCACGGTAAAAAAAAGATTCTGTAGATTCTATTAGACATTCTGAGGCTCAATGTCTGTCTGACATGTCGTGTCTGTCTGACGTCCGTCTGTGTCTAGCAAGACAACCCTGATTGGACTATGTAATTTTAGATGGCTTTGCAAAGCTTAACAACGAATATTGACCTGCCCTTTTTACTTTATTATCAAAATCTTTGTAGATTGGAGCGTTTTATGATATTATTGATCTCATGAAGATCAATGGGAACCATTAAGCCCTCACTATTCTTAATACCCAATATGGGTATTTGCAATTTTAATAGCCATTTTGAAGGGATTAAAAGTAATATTTTTCCCTTTGATCTTTATAGGCAATTCGAAAAAGAATATTATCTCAAAGTAGGATAGGTTTGAATTATGACTAAATCATAAGTTAGGGATTCATCCAATTTTTTAAATGTTTAGGGGTACTTTCATCAAGGATGGCAACTATGAACTTTACCTAATAACTTGCATTAATAACATTCACCCTTGAATGCCCAACGGGGAGTCCCAAGCATAGAAAGTAGAAACAAAATGTTTAAAAGAAAATTCTTAAATGAAAATGAAGGCAAGCTATTTAGATCTCAGCCATACAATCTTGTAGTAAACTTATTATAGGTCATGTGGACCAAAATTTGGATCATGAGGCCTCATGGTTTGCGAGAACGGAACATATTAGTACTCAACAAACTACAAAATTTCAACATTTTTACTTTAGAGTGGAAATATTACCAACAAAGCTACTACAATGAAAATACCTCCAACTAGAAAGTTAATCACCTTAATCTCAGTATGGCTTTAAAATCCAAAAACCTCATCAAAACAATTTCTTTACTCAAATAATAGCCTTGCAATGGTGAATCAAATCAAATATCTACATATGAAAAAAAGTCCTAATTAAAAACCTTACCACAAAAAAAAAAAAAAAAATCCAACATTAAATTTGTAAAGTCCCTCAAAACTAGAGTTTTTGACTGCAAATGGTCAAATTGCATAAAAAGTTCACATTGGATTGATTAATTAACACGTAATTCATTATAACGGTATTATCTACTAATTTTGAGAAATGTGGGTTTAGGTGGAGTGGAGCTAAATGTACCCACATAGTACATTTGGCTAAACTAAAGCTCAATTTGATAATCTGAATATTCCCATTACAACGAATTACGTGTTAATTGTCAATTAATGGTCTAAAACCTTGGTGTTATGTAATTTTTTAGTACTTTTTCTTAGCCGAAAGTGCACTCACCCTAGTGTGCTTTCGCCTAAAAAATAATTGTATGTTAACATGGATTGTATAAGGTTGTCTTACGTGACATACTTTTTGAATCTAAAGCTGTTGTTGTATATAACCTAACACATCATGCTATGTTTAAAGTTGTTAAGCACATGGCCGTCTGTCCCCACAATTAAGTATCATTGTTTTTGAGCTACGGTTCAAAAATATTTTTGTAAGAGGTAAATATTTCTAAAGCGACCGTTAAAAAACATTGTTGTTTTTATCAAAGCTCCACAAAAACCAACGTTATTTTTTGATTTTAAGCACCCCAAATGCATATGTAACGTTTGTTCGAGAACTTCTATTTTTGTAGTGATCATGATTTTTCTTGAGTTATAGCTTGAAACCATTCCTCCGATCAACCCTTTACGAAGAATGCATCTTTCAGAATCCCATTCTACCTACAGGCGTCATGCATTCCATCTCTCGAGTAGCATACATCTCTCATTGAATTCAAACTCATCTTTGATTCTAATCTGATGACTTTTCAAATAATGGACACGAAAAATCGAACCCAACATATGGTTCAACAGTATTACCGATCATAGACTTACTATTGGACGTTCACTCAAACACGACTTAGCAAATATTATGCGATTTGATGATACGCATGATAATTTTTTATATCATCATTACATCTCACTTTGTATAATTGCACCAATCAAAAATTGGACCGTCTTGGTATTACGGAGAACAACAATGTCGCGATTCACGGTCAAACAACCGGCAATCACAAACTCCTAACTACAGACTTTTGTCTCCGTTCGAAAATCCTTGCCTCGAAGAAGAGAGAGAAGTTACGGCCGTCTTCACAGCGCGTGTCTTTGGAGAGGCAACCATAGGATGTCTTGTGCCATGCCAAATCTCCACCTTGAGTGCGCGTATCGACCAACAACTGGTTTAGGTCGGCCACGGATACTCCATCAACACGGGGTTCCCGGTGACCTCATCGTGCAATGAAACAATCGGTTGCCGGAGTGATTCGGCTACATCGGGGGACAACATGATTCCTCCTCAGATGGAGTGCGGAGTGGAAAGCAGGGGGATGGAACGGGGCATGTTGTATCGTCATCTGTCGCGGTGAGTAACACACGACCCATACCTCCTTGGGCATTACCTGCTGGCGACTTAAAATCGGCAATTGTTCCTTCCGCAACATCGGGCGTATCATCAACAAAACCTTTACCACATGCTTGCAAATATTACCCGGCTTGAGCCCACATGCAATTACAACCGGCCCACTCTTCTCCGGGATTATGAACCACATACTGAGGTGTCGCGATTGCTGCGTGATGTTACAAGTGCATAGTTCCAGGACTTGATCGAGGAGAGACATCGGTCGGGAATGTTGCGTGCCCTCGAGAAGCGCGAATCACGACAACATCTGCATTTTCTTGTTGTCCACGAAACCCATCTCTTTTATGTTCGTCGCTTATACGAGAAATGGTCGTGGACCTCACCCGTGAGTGGTGATACTCAATCGTAGCGGCGACCAACCATCAGAGTTCTTCGGACTTAAAAGCGCGGTTTCAAATCCGTGATACCCTTCTATAGCCGCATTAGTGTCTTGGCCGGCATAAGGTAAGTTTACATGCCCTACCACCCACATGTGGACCTTCTTCAACCATTGGACCTTCATGTACTCCCAGAAATCGACCTCCATGGGATACTTGCGACTAAGGTCGTCAATCCTTATAGGCGCCCAAGTTTGGGAGTCGGGTCGATGGCGGGTAGATCATACATCATTTGACCAATGTCATAAAAGTACAGTGGCGTGTCGCATCCTTGATTTTGTAACAGATGTTTTTTTTTTTTTTTTGCCAAACGCCCGGACATGCCAAAGGCATAGGAATATTGGGACCATGGGCGGATCATCTTGTCGCACAACACATATCACTCATTGTCCGGTGGCAAATACGATATGTGGCTCTAAACCAATGATAAAAGATGACAAATTGAGAACCACCTCATGTGGTCAACTAACTTTAAAGCGTTGATCTGCCCTACGAAAGCGCGTCTACGATGAATGCGAGAAGCTCCCAAGTGGGATTAGCCGTCCTCATCCGGACGTGCGGCGCATCCATGGAGTAAAGGTCCGTCTCGGCGCTACCCTAGATCACGGAAATGTCAAAGCCACGGAATCCTTAGCCCTAGCTTTCGTCAAAACCATGATTGTATACAAGGGAACTACGAGGAAACGAGGATATGCATTAGCAAAGTGTAACTTGTGGCTTACAATCTAACAACGATACATGAAAGGTAAGTAAGATAAAGCCCATATTTCTATAACGATAACTTTGGAGTAAAGCTACCTCAGAATGGACGCAAGATCGAGTTATCAAGTCAAAAGCAAAATGCGACCACATCCCTAGTCACGCCGGATGACCTTTGAGGAATGATAGCATCCAAGCGCGATGACTAAATACCTTTTTCTCATTTGTCCCGATGTGGCGTCTATGGACCGCCACCTCATGACCATACTTAACCATCATCTCTTTCTGCCACGGAGTTTGTATACCAATGGTAAACGGAATGTTGACTCCCGTCAAGGCACCTGCTGCGGCCTACGGATTAAACAAATCCGTCTCATAATGGAAAGATCTTGTCCATGTTTTTTGGACCCACATAAATGCGCTCGGCGTCATTTGAATGCAACATCCGTCTCATTGGCATGCTTCCGTGCAATGTTGACGTCCTTCGGGCTAATAAGAATGTAACCGCAGTGATAACCTTCCCATCTGCCTCCAAAGCTTAAGAACTTAAGATGTTTAACCCCGTTGTCCCGGTGAGCAGTGTAGTTCTTACGCATATGCAATGATCTATAAAATCGATTATCGCCGGCGATAAGTGAGCGATAATGCTCCGCGGTCACCAACCTTCCTTCCGTGAACACCAAACCATGATTGTTCACATGCCCGATCTTGGAAAAGACCTTTAACTTCCCAATGTCGCGGTGCATGTAAAAGGATCTTAACCGTAAGCCAGGCGACATCCCGCTTTATAGACATGCCCCACTTCTTCCTGAGTCCCTTGTCTTGACCCCAGTGACCCATCGTGTATCTTATCTTGGTGGCGAGTGGGAAGTCGGATGTAGTATCACGGAATCAGATTTAGGAACCAATCATTGTCACTGTATCCGGCTTGTAACACCAACACCGCGATGCAACGCTCCAGAGGGGAGAGCGATATAGAGGTTGTGATAGTAGGAATGCCATCAAAACATTTTCGTAACATTGGTGAGATGAAAATACTGCGTTTGACTCATTGTTAGACGAGGTGTGCGTGGGAAGCGAAGTGAACATTTGAGGATTGAATGTAGATATGGCACCTACATATCTTGGGCACTTATAATGTGAGTGACAATGTTACGGTGACCGCTTTGTATTATGAAATCCAGAAATGTCTTGGTTTATGATGTAATACCCGCAGGCAAGTCCCGTGGCTGTATGTGAAGATGGGGAAAAAGGGTAAGCGTTCTTACCGTTGCAAACTCCAGCGGAATTAGAGAGCGTAGGCTCACCGTTAAGATCGAGGAATAGGCCGATGATGTCTAAGCCCATCTCATCAGATGAATGACACGTCCCCATTCTCTACAGTCCTCTTTGACAATGATCCATGAGGGCTTGGCCAGGAGGAGAGCGGTATGAGTATATGCGTGTCTGGAGGAATCATTAAGAACGCATTGTTAGGGGGTCATGGTATGGAAGGTGTCCGAGGTGCCTGAGGAAGGGGAAGGAAGAGGTCGGGAGTATGAGAAAGACCAGGTGGCCTTCTACCGGAGGGGTTAGCCGAGCGGGGTATACTTGGAACCGGCGAGGATACCGTGGGTCGCCTAAACGAGTTATCTCCGGGTTCGAGGCGGGACTACGTAGCCGTTGACTACCGCCGTACCTTCAGCCCGGTGATTGGTGCTCGATCGGGTGTCAACCCTACGAGGGCGAGAAGTCGCCCCCTTGTACCAAGCTGCCGGCCCGGGGTTACACTCAGCGGTGGGGCTTATTTGATCGGTTGTCATACTCCTCGTCACGGTCCCATAGCGACTTCGGTTTCTGCCGTGGCGCGGCAAGGGAGTGAGAGGATGGCTACACTTGGCTCAGCCGCGCGTGTTGCGTCCTGCTGAGACACAACTACTCACCCAGGGATTGCCACGGGCCTCAGCGTACCTTGGTGTGGTGTTCGGCCCGGGAGAGATAGAAGGGGAAGGGTTAGCGACTAGATAGCGTGGCGTGGGGAATTGAGACCCGAGCCCGTTATTTGCATTGCGTGAGTAGAAAATGCGAAATGGCTACAAGAGGTGTTGCGAGAATGTACTGTCACGGCTATCGCTGCCACTGCGTGCGATCTTTGCTGACTAGTGCTTGTGTAATTCTATCACTATTTATAATGAAACCTGTCTTATTTCTATTGTTGTTGCCTTAAGCTGTACCGCGGTCATGGTCTCGATCACCAAATGACGCACTCTGCTCTGCGACAACTGCTTGGCATAGGCCTCGGCGTGTTCTTTGTAACTCCGTGGTCTGCCATTGGCCGATCTTACATTAATGATACCGCGTGCCGTGTGATAACAGCTTTGCCCTCGCGCCGCTTGAGTGCAGTCGTAGTCCCAATTCTTTGCGTAGCCGACAATGACAGTGGGCGAGGCCTCTGTTCGGACTGGCTTGTTAGGGAGTTGCCGCCGCTGCGAGAGGTTCTTCGTCGTTGTGGATCCTTGAAGTGCCTCGGCCACGACAAGGTGTACCCCGGGGCGTGGTTTGCCGCGGAAATTGAGCGCATGGGTGTATACATGAAGCCGTGCCTCCCAATGTCTGTTGCGGGTTTTGGGCATTGTCGGCCTTGTGCCTCGGGATGCAGTATGTAATGCGCTTGGCGAGGTCGGAGATGCTCAGTGGAAATATTCAAGCACAAAGTGCATTGACTCATAGCCTCATCTCCGTCCTCGTCCGCGTTACTGCGATGTTCCAACCCTCACTTATGTTCCTCCTGTTGGAGGAGGATTTGCTGTGTCGTGCTAATGTGAGAGGAGATGGCAGCGTTCGCAGCGGGAAAACGTGGGTAAGGGATTCGAGGAAATGTGGGTGATTAAAATCGTGGCCGTGGGTAAGTACCATCGGCGTCTGTCTAAATAAGGATTCATGTCATCTTGGCGGGGGCAGGACGGGGAAGTGATATTGAGGTGAATTCGTAGTGGTATGCTGAAGTGGAGGTTGATGTAATGCTCTTGAGTACGGTGAACCTCTAGGTATATCGACCCTTTGCTTCCCCTATCTGTGTTGGGGGTAAGTACAAGTCTTCAGGAATTGGCTACCTCCTGCCTGTCCCCGGTTTGTGTGTGAGTGTGTTGGTTGGCGTGGGCTCATCATGTGCCTCATCGTAATCCTCCTCATGGACGTGGCTGCGAGGTTGTGTTAACTCCGGCTCGTCTCTATGGGTTGAAGTATCTTCCCTCACCAATCACTCGCCCGAGAAGGCTTACTCGTTGGCTTCTTTGATTATGGTCGGAGCCCCTCGAGTTACAGGGCGACCGGGGCATCTCTGTGCGGTGGTCGAGAAATTCCGCAGGAGGACCGTAAGAGGTGGGTGATGCAGGCCATGGCCATTTGGTATCTTTGTGTTCTTGATGATCTTACAGCCGCGTGTCTTTGTCCGTGCAGGTTTGTTAGCCTCAAAGAAGTTCTCCGGCGGTTGTGGAATCTCTTGGTCTTGTTGGTGTGGCCATCCACCGGGTCCCATGCGCGGCCAGCGAAATGAGTGCAGTGGATTTCTTGGCTGGTCACCTGTGTCAAGCCTTGCGCTTGGCGCGACTCGGCCGTCTGTGGTCGATTAAATCCTCTCCCGGTCCGAGTGCTTTCTGCTCCTCAAACGTTTTGGACCTCTCTCGTAGCCTTTGTAGTTACGTCGCGCCTCGGTGATTCTGCGAGAGGGAGGAATCCCGACTTGTATGGATATTCTGCATGTGCGTTGCGCTCGAAACTTATCTACTCGTCCGTGGCGAACACAGTGCATGACTGCGTTGTTTGCACGAGTTGTGTCGTATGGCCCGCTTGTGCAGAAATCTACATTAAATCTTGTACTTGTGTTGGCATCTGCTCTTCTTCTTTGCGGTGTGGAGAAAATTGACATTGCTCCATCTGGCACGTCTCCATAAGTGCGCCTTTGTGTGTCAAATTCAGTGGCCTTGAGGCGAACCGTGATTGTGGAAGTCTTTGGCGACCTCGTAGGAGAAGCTGCTGTGCCCGTGCCGTCCTCCTCACGTTGCGATCTCTTTAAAGGGTATTTGGCGTGAAGTGACGGTGATTTAACGCGGATTACTGCCCGTCTCGTATTTGTATGTATGGGAAAGGTGCCCATGGCCCGAAGTTAGTGATTATTTCGATGGTGTCGAGGAAATAGCCAATAAATTGGGTGAGAGCAGGGCAATGGGGCTCGTCTTCCGCTCGCTCACGTAATTGCGCCTGGATTTGATTAGCTGCGTTCCTATCCGCGCGAGCCTTCCCGATTAATTTTTCGCCACTTGGCTGCGCGTGATCACGGAAGTGCGATACAACAAGGTAATGCCGCATTACCCGGTGCGTTGGAAGAACACGCTGTTTGAGGATGCAGCGGATGCGGCCGAACCATGGAGTCCGGCATGTTGGGATTACTCCTCGTGATGTAAATATCACATCAGACTTGTTCCCCCTTGCCATGAGTGCCATCGGTATAGATCGTTGTGTCGAGGCACAGGGAGGAGTGTGATGCTGTGGGGACCGACTCGTGACTCGATCTTGATCCCGGCCAGAAGCTGGTGTGGAGGAAATACCTTGGGAGTACGAGAAAACGAGGACTCCCTCCGCGACCCGGCCTTCCATGTTGCGGGGATCTTACCATTTTGTCTCTCGCATGGACTCGATGAAGGCCTTACGGCGCCGAGGTCGATGTTAAGTGGAGGTGGTTCGCGTAAGCGGAGCAATCATGGTGTAAGCCGCTCCGCGCTCCACATCCGGATATTTCTTCCCGTTACGCGATTTGCTGTGGAATGTCTGGCAACTTGGATTACGGGGCCCGCGTGCGCGCGCCATGGCTTCGAGCAGACTGCGTGAGAAGATCCCGAGCGGGAAGGCAGGGAAGTGCACAGTGATGGCGGTGTATACAAGCTGGCTAATAAGCTAGCGGTGAGGCATGTGCCCGGGGTGAAGTGAGGAGGTCTGCAGGGCGCTCCACGGTATTTGTCTGCTGTCGGCCCATGGAGAGTGGGAAGGGGGAATGATAATGACCCTGTCCGTGGCGGCGGTCGCTTTTTAAAGGATGTGGTGATGATGCGGGGGTCGATGGTGCCTCGGGCGGATCGAGGGGGTAATTATGGCATTGATTGGCCATGCCTACCGATAGTATGATGGTGATTAAACTCCCGGGTTGTTACGTGGGTAGCATGTATGTGGGTGATGTATCGCCAGGGGATATGCGTAGTCATGAAGCCGGAGTGGAGGGACGTCCGCAATAGGCTAAGTCCCGAGGGTAACATTTGTAGCCCTCGACGATGCCCCGTGTCCACGATGCGATGTTCATTAGGTGATGTGGGTGTTTCTACTCGGAGTTTGAAGCTTAGGCGTGCGTGTTTTCCCCAGGGTTTAAGCCTTAGCGATCACCAGATGTATTGGCTGCTTAGTGTGTGGATGGTGTGTCGCGGTTCCTGGTGTGTGCCCTACAGGTTTTTGCATCTACGTTGCTTTCCTCGGCGTCTCGAACCTCGACCGCCAATGTAGTATTAGAATGTCTGCAGCAGGAAACGCCGTTGTAGTTCGTGGTGCATTAACATGGTATTGTTTAACCATCGCCGAGTTCGCAATTGTGGCATAGAGTGCGTAGTTAGTGTTGTTGGCGAGAATCACAGTATTTGTTAGAGTAGCAGCTAGTTGTCGCGTATAGGGACCATGCAGTTGATTCGAATTTTGACGTTTGAGCTTGGGGTCAGGGGACACGGAAGCGTAATCCCCTTACGGAATACTCGTAGAAGTGCGTCATGAAAATGTCAGGCGGCCAAGGTTTGTTTATAGAGTATGTTTTTTTGTTGCTAAGGTCACGAATTTCTTGAGATGGTGTAGGTCGTGTTGGGCCCGATGATCCCGCGTGAAAGCATGTCGCAGGTTCTGAAAAGTGCGGCGTTGGGACAATGTACTTTCCGTCGCGTAGTGATGGTTGAGTGCCATAGACCATTTCGAATGAAGTGGCATTGTATGGCGGTTTTGATGGCGGCGCGGTATGCCATAACGGTGTTAAGCAATCATCGATGCATGATTGGCATTGCACGAATCTTTTCAGCGTGTTGATCAAGCGTTTTGTTAGTTGACTGCAGCTTGCGAATTTCCGCAGGGTGTCGCCGTGCTAGTTAAATTGTTTGATAACGTGATTATCGAGTAGGTCTTGTATGTGCGTTACTTCAAGAAATGCGTGCACTTGAGTACAAATACTATTTCCAAGAAGCGAGCGAATCTTGTAATTATGTTTTCTTAAATGAGCAAAAATTTGTGACTACCGCGGTATTGGTTGTTAGTAGGCTTGGCCTCGACCCATTTGATGGTATAGTCAGTAGCCACGAGGATGTACCATATCCACAGCGTGTTCTTGGCTTAAGTGGGCCTACGAGTGATGTCCCCATCGTTGAAAGGGGCCCGAGGGGTGATATTGATTTTAATGAGACCTTTAGCCTTGATCTTTGGAAGTTAATCGTGGAGATTTGGCGGAAGTGGCAATTTTTGATATCTTGAATTACATCAACATGCAGTGTTAGCCTTTGATATATCTCGCGGAGAGGATTTTTTATCGTGGTATCGGGACCTGGCATTGTCCTCCACGCGAGCCATCGTGGAGAGGTGTTCGATAATTTGTTCTTTAACATTTATTGTGGCACTTGACCGATGAGTTTCTTGATCAAACCCCTCAAATTTGTATAATTTTCGGCCCGGAACCCCGCGGTATAAAGAAGCGTTGGCCGTTTGTGCAAAAACTAATTAAGTAGTGCTGTAAGGTCCTTGAGGGTAATGCCCGTGGTAAGGTAATGTATGATGTCGGTCCTCCAGGTCTTCCTCGTGTGCTGAATTAAAGTGACTATTTGTGCGGATTTGGACATAGGCCTGCGTTGAGCAGGTCGTCTATCCCTTCCGCGGTGGTGTTGGTGTCCACACGGAGAGGTGTCCGCCGCAATGTAGCCGTTTCCCCAGAGGCGTATGCGACCACAAAGTCGTATTCTAAGCCAGGATAAGTGATCCATTGGGCTACTCTCACTTATGCAAGGAGTCGATTAAGAGGTATGATAAAGGTTTGTGGTGTTCGACCATGAACCGGAATTTTTCCAGGAGGTAATGCACGAATTTTTGGCGGCATAAATAATGGCGTGAGCTTCTCGTTCAGTGGTGGAGTAATTCCGCTCACCTTGGTTGAAGTAACTGCTTGCATATACGCGGAGTTATTCGTGTTTGCCGTTTATGTTTTGTGCCCGGCCATCACGCCCACGGCAATGTTGGATGCGTCTGTATGGGCGTGGAAAGGTTTGGACGGTGCAGTGCGATGAGAATGGTAGCGTTGGAGTATGCGTGCTTTATCTTTTATGAGCTGCATGCGCTTCGATGTCAATCCAGAAATTGAGCAGTACTTAAGCGTGGTTAGGGGTGTGATTGGGGCGGTGATGTGGGCTGGTTTCTCGATGTAGACCGATTGAAGTAGGCTAGGCTATAAGAGTCTGCGAACACCCTTCGATTGAGTTTGGCGGTGTCGTATCGAGGATGTCTTTAATTTTTAGAGGTCGGGGAGTTTGCCGTGTTTACATACGATGTAGCCGAGGATGACCCTACGAAGTACAAAAACATGCGCTTGTCGGCGTTGAAACTTACGTTAGCTCGGCGTGCGTGGAAGATTTGCTTTTGAAATTGGAAACGTAGTCACTGTCTTAAAATTACGTCTGGCGGTTCCGTCGTCCAAATAGATTGAAAAAACCTTTTTTTATTCCATCTCATCAAATAAACTCATATGGCACGTTAGAATGTCATGGGTGCATTCTAGGCTCCAAAACGCATACGCTCAAGCTAGTAAGATCCGTTCCAAGTGGAAAAAACTGTTTTGCCTTTGTCTGCAATGCAGCATGGCTCATGGTGAAGTACTGCGAAAAGCAATCCAAGAACGAGTACATCTCATGCCAGCCGCTTCATCGATGATTTCCTCCATCGCGGAGTAGAGGATAATCGATCCTTCTTTATTCACTACGTTGAGGTTTCCCAGAAATCCAGCACCGTCATAGCGTGCCATTTTCTTAGGGATAATTACCATGCGTGAGAGCAATAAGCGCAGCATCACGGGTATTATAGACTTTGCGTGGAAGCGGATTTATCAAGATCGGCTTTAACACGGCAGCAGCGTAGTTAGGGTTCATCTATATCATCGTTATTGTCTGCGAGAGTAGCTCGAGGCGGCCAAGTCTATGATGTGCTTTCGGCAAAAAGCGTTGGGGATACGCCACAATCTTCGTGGTTCCGCGCAAATATATCATATTAAATGGAAACAAAGCGATACTTTGTTATTACGCCAAAGTGCAAGTATTGATCTTGATCTCTCTCGATTCTTGTTATGCAGGGTTATTACTATATGCCGTTCCTTGGCGATGTGCTCCACCCTGTGGCCCATCTCGTGGTGTAAAGTGTCTTTGCGGGGGGCAGCATTTACCGCTTACCTCCTCGGCTATCTCTCGTATGAAATCTTCGGGGATGTCAATTTTCTTCCTCTTGTACCAGGCGGCTAAATGTATTTCATACGGATACTAAGGCAGGGGTAGGCGTGAAATACGAACTCTTCGCTCGTTAAGTGAGTTCCTCACAGCGATCACCATCCCGTGCGCCGGATTACGATGCAGTTCATCTTGATGCGAGTGAGGTAACTATCCTTTGGAATAACCACGCAGTCTTCATGGCGTTGAATGTGGATCTGGTTTTAGTCGATGCGTGGATTGCACCGCATGTCGCGTAACGAAGTCTCCCAGGATGGCCGGAAAGCCCTTGTCGTGAGGCATTTCTATTACGCGAATGTTGCCGTGTCGACACTCCATGTATCGTAATCCAGGCCGTAAGTCGAGAATTCCCCCAGGAGTAGCGGAGCGTCGTTTGCCGTAAGTAGAATAAAGCAGGCGTTCAGAGGTTGGGGTAGCGATTGATTAGCATCGAGCGTGATTACTTTCATTACATTCAACAGATCCTCCATCATGAGGACATTGGTCAATGTTTGTCCTCGTTTGGGCGTGTATGATTTGTCATCTGGGTCCATCGTCGTGGCGTTGACTTCTACGAAGGTGAGATGCGGTTTCGCCTCGGGTACCGAAGTCGGTTGCAAATAGTGTTGCGGGTCGGAGGCTGATTTGTCTGAGTTTAGCGAAAGTGTGCAATTATTCACGTTAGTCGTATCTGGATTCTTTGGAGTGTGAAATCGTAGCACGCCCTTGTGCCGTGTCCGTCTTATCTGTTCAAAGGTCGCCCCCAGAATATCATCACCATGTTATACAGCACGTTGATGGTTTTCGAGGAATGGGTTTCGGTGTTCTGCGTGGTTTGGAGAATTTGCTTTTGACCTCGTGGTCAACTGCGAGAAGTTGATCTCATTAAACATTTGTTTCGATCATTAATACATCGGTGAGTGTCACTCACCTCTCTCCTGTGACCCGCGGTGTTTGAGTTCGAGACCCCAGAAGTTATTTGAATTCGGTTACATGCCCATTTACTGACAATATCGAACGTTGGCTCCGTAGATGGTCCGAGGCCTCCGCATTCCCAATGAGGCATCCGTTAGTAGGGTTTGGAAAGGCATCTACGTTGACCTCACCGGGGTATACCGCAGCCGTGGTATTCTGGGTCGCTGTGGTCACTGGGGCAGGGGAAGT
>CM073327.1:182808-215308 GCA_037043015.1 Bryum argenteum | reverse complement strand
TATTCCCCCCTCGCTTCATACCGCTGCGCTTTCATGTTATGCAGTTTCTGATCCCACAACCTGCGTTTCCAATAGAGATACCACGGATGAACCTGTCTGATGGAAGCCCTTTATCTTTTTCTCCTTTGTTTCATTTGTGGGCTCCTGCACATCTGCGTGCATCGCATCATCGATCCCGACCTCGTCGTTTCGTACTCCTCGACAAACTTCGCTCCCTGCTATTCTTGCCGCAAGTGTTGGGGCGGAAATCGAATGCGTGAAATGCAAAAATAATCCACTTGATAGTGCAAAGAGAATCGACATATTGCTCAAAACCCCATTGTAGTTTCGTGCCTGCAAGCAAATCCTGTTTACATGAACTAATACTGTTCAACCATCCTGCGTCATTTTTATTTCCCCTTCATTTCATTGGTGGGTTCCTCTACATCTGCATCCCTCTTCTTCGATCACGGCCTCGTCAGTCCAAACTCCTCGACGAACTTCGCTCTCCTGCTCTTCTTGCCGTAAGTGTTGCAACAGAAATCCAATGCGTGGAATGCGAAAATAATCCACTTCTTTTTTATTTCCCCTTCGATTCATACAATCTGCTCTCCACACATGACATGCGGAGAGGAATGAAACGAAGGGGAAATAAAAATAGAGAGTCGGGGCCATGGTACAAACGAAATATGTTAAGTTATCTCTTGGGATGTATATAATTGAGTGATAAATGCACCAAAAGAGATGACTCAAGAGCATTGTGTTTGTTTCATGGCCCCACTCTCTACTTTGATTCTCTCCTCGCTCCATACCACTCGCGCATTCAAATTATGCGATTTTTGTCCTTCATCTAGAGAGCTACTCAATGAGCAAACACTCCATAGTCTCATTATTTCCCCTTAGTTTCATTGAATGGCTTTGCGCTCTCCACCTCAATAGCCTTGTTTTTTTCCCTGAGTTTCATTCATCTTAAGAGATGAATCAGGGGGAAAAGCCAGCCAAAGACATCCACCCTCCAATTGCGCTCCGATATTCGCGGTGGCGTCAGAAGTAAGCGGGTGTACTTGCGAAACATTCTCGTGAGGAAACCCATAATGACACATCGTCTCTTGAATGCTCCTTCTCCAGTAGTCACAACATCATCACAAATCTCAACGGCCGCCCAAAACTGTGCCAAGTTGGAGTGAGGGTCACAGTACTGCTAGTTTAAGGTCGTTCCAGACCCCGAATCTCAACGACGGATCGGAACGTGAACCATGAAAATCCCCCCATTAAATAGTAGGTACCGATACACCAAAAACGCGACGTCAGACATGTCTTTTTTTTCCCTTACTTTCATTCAAGTCGTGAAACGACTACCTCACTCGCCAGCGACCGATTAGCTTCCTACGTGAAAAGATATGGCTTCGAGCTTATTCCTGTCACGTTGGCTTCCCTTGGGGTGCATCACCTTGGTGGAGCACTGCTGATTGACGAGATATCCATTCCCCCCCCCCCCGGAAGAATTGAGTGAGATAAAGAACATTGTTACCGCCACCGGTCCGTTCCTTTGCCATCTTGTATCCATCATGGATTTAAGAAGGCTTCAAACTCTACAAACGAGACGGAGTACTTCGTAATTTACCAAGTATTTGGCCCCTCGTACATCTCCAAGTCCAAGTCCGTACATGCTCGCAGTGACTCCATCTATGCATTTAGGGCCACAATCTTATTTTGAACCTCTTTTGATCTCATATTGATTACGTGGATGAGCAACCATGAACCTCATTTGTTCTTCCCAATCCAGTGACGGACGGACTGCTAGTTTAGGGTCGTCCCGGACCGCAACACCCCAGCTTCTGAACGACCGCCGAGAACCATGTGTCAACTTGAATCTACGAGGGCGTGGTAGTTTAGGGTCGTCCCAGACTGCAACACCCCAGCTTCTGAACGACCGCCGAGAACCATATGTCAAGCTTCAATCTACGAGGCCGTGGTAGTTTAGAGTCGTCCCGGACCAAGTCACGGAACTCCTTATCGACGGTGGAGAACCATGTTGCTCATAAACGAGTACTCACGACGGCGTCTTAGTTCAGGGTTGACGCAGAAGCATGCGACCCACGATCTGATTGGCCGCTCAAAACATTAGACTGTCTAAGGTAACGAGAGACTATGAAGTGGATAGTAGACTTGGAATTGTGCTTCTTCCTGCTCTTGCTCAGTACCTACACCCAACGAAATTGCGGTGTTCTCTATAGGTATTCCCTCAATGCCAAGCACTTGGATTACAATATCGGTAGAATTGAATATTAATGTTTCGGTGCTGCGATTACGTAATCAAGTGCTCAAGACCAAGGAAATTCGCGATGGAGAAGTCAGCAATTCGTTGGGTGTAAGTACAAGAGCACGAAGAAGCACAACCCCAAGTCTACTCTCCACTTCAAAGTCTCTCATTACCTTAAAAAGCTCCTCAAAACCATTAAGTGCCCGAAATGGTCTCCAAGTTTAGCGTTACGATGACTCGCTTTGGATCACCTAAAGCTTAGGGACGTCACGGATCGTGGCACCCAAGGATCGAACGACCGTCGAGAATCATGAAAGTCGATGAAGGTTGAATCGACGAGGCCGTGTTAGTTTAGGGTCGTCCCGGAACAAGTCACGGAAGTCCCGAACGACGGTGGAGAACCAAGTTGATCATAAACTATGACTAATGTCGGCGTCTTAGTTCGGGGTTGACGCAGAGCACGCGATTCATGATCTCGAGCGGCCGCTCAAAACATTTTACCGTCGAGACTCGGTGCTCGGGCGGCAAGAAAGCGATATACAAGCGAGACGAGCGAGAAACGAGACGAGTATGCGAAGAAATCCACTCCTCGTGTGCGGGATGGGAGACCAAATTTATTAGAAATCATCAAGTCGAACTTGATTAAATGCGTTTGGGACTAGACAAACATAGTCTGTTCATTATTGACCAACATGAATAGAAGTAAACCGCCCGATGACTCGGAAAAAGTCCGAGCAATCACTTTCTTTAAGTGATTATTGTTGACGAGTACGGTGAAGAGTAATGTCGCCGCCGAAGACGACGGAGGCCGCAACTAGAGAAGCCCGGTCGACCTTGTGCGTGCCCGATTCATTACTTGTGGGTGGCGCACCGCCACACAAAGTTCCGAACTACATCGGCGATCCGCCACGCTAGAGTGTTTCGTGGCCTCCCTCGCTCATGTAAGATCCCGTCCCACGAACTTCGCACGGCCGTCCGAAACCATGGCAGTCGACCGCACCAATACCCCCGAAGAAACAAGATCAAGACAAAAGTCAGATTCACAGAAGAGAGAACAATGCCGTAGTTATGGCCACCAAAACTGGAGAGTGGGGGGGAGGTGTGGGAGGGTTAGGAAACTCACCGTCAACGAGGGCCATCCGATGGTTTCGACATCACGTCTCCATGTGCATCCAAAGCCGACCCGTCATAGTCGAGGACCCAACTCCTCTCGGCGTGTCCCGTGTCGGGCGAGCCCCGGAACTTTCGATAGCGAATATAATGACCACCACGTCTTTGCAGTCGCATTAGATACGTGGCATCAACTTACTTGCAACCCTACGGCGAGTAAAATAGTCGTCCCCTGCCTCGATAGTGCTTGACGGAACGTATAAGGGGTCGGGAATGAGAAGAGACGGGTCCATGTATCCGCACAAATCTTGACCCTGGATTCAAGGCCGATGGCTTGAGGCGAACGGTGAGGCCGTTGCCCCACAACATCGACCGCCTTCACATACTTCGAATACCGAGATTCATCTTCACGATGTGTTTAATCAATGGTGCTACCGACATCCCGAAAGCACTTTGTGATTGCCGTCGTAGAAGGTTGGAAATATTGCTTCGAACGGGGTTCAAAATGGCGGACTCGGGGCTGGAATCCACGGCGATGTGTGTTGGACGCGTTGAGAGTTATGAAACGGGTGGAGAACACCGGCTGCCCCCACACCATCTTGTGGAGCACCTTCAGCGGAGCTTACCTTCCGGGTGGTCGGCGCAACGGACAAAAGTTCGATCTGCGGTTAAATTTGGTCGGTGCTAACGGGGTGACCGGGGCAAGGATGGGACAGAGGTGGCGATCGACAACCGGACAGGTCGCTCCGATCGCGGCCCACGACTCGATGATCACAATGCGATCCTCTATAGACAAGATCTCCCTTCGCCAGGCGATCCTCGAAACATGAATCAACCATTTCCGTCGTGACGAGACTTTGGTAACCTAGTCCGACCATGACATGACACACGCTAGTGACAAACTTAAGAAATTCTCGCACGCCTTGTCGACACTCGGGGCGTAGTCCCAGAAGAACTTCCGAAGTCGAGGATCGTAAGTGCCAGCGTCGTAGCCGGATGGCCGCAAGCGATCCTTGGGCGGTTGCGGATGCGGCCTTTGTCATGTTCAATCCGGCCCGGACACCGTCCGGCTCGAGAATGACGCATATTTCATGGCCTGGCTCCAAGTCTTGGGTAAGGCGGGTACAAGACACGCCAATACTCGTCGTGTGAGCGAGGAGGAACAACGAGCTCAAATGCGAAACACAATGAATGATTGTAATGACAAATTAGACATGTCGGACAAAGCCAAAGCAGTGTGACTTATGAATCCGACACGGCGGTCCGGAAATAGGAAGGCACAATGACCATCGTGAAATACATGTGGAGATCAATATTTCATGATCGTGAGTCTTGAAACGTGAGAGCTTGAGAATATCGGGAGGGTTAAGTTGAAATGCGATCATCATATTCCTCGATCGACCAACCTAATCTATCGAGCCTCGATGGATGCATTGGGACGACGCATCGAAGCCGATGAGGGAGATGGACGTTTCGCGCGCCGCTCGAAATGGTCGGCGCGATGGTCATCCGCATGGATGGCCACAGAGCCAATGCCTGGGCGGGGAGGCATCGCTAGCATCTGGACGATCGCTTAGATGCCTACAGCCCTCGGACTGATCTCATCGGCCGACCCGGAATGACGGGGGTAGAGGCCGGAGGGGCATGTATGCGGAGTGACTACACTCCATCATATAGAAGAGTAGACACCGTAATTGAAAAATAAAATTCAATGCTCGAATAGAGGTCTCACCTTCGGGCTCTGATGCGCAGACGGGGCAAGCGTAGGCGGGTCCTCGACCGGCGTATTGTTTACAAGTGAGACTCCCGTATACCTTTCGACGGAAATTCTAACGTAGTTGCGGTGCTACACAGCGGACCTCGGTGCCTAGCCGTTGTGCATTACAGACGCTATCCCCTTATTCACATCCACGCCCGAAGGAAGGAAACCCCACCAAAGTGAAATTGGAAACGGAGTTGCGAAAAGCGAGGGCGACAAATGACCTGGACAAAAGGCGATTTTGAAATTATTTTATATACCTCGATCAAAAATTTACAAAATGGATCCGACAAGCCCAAGGTAAAGAGGGCGTGTCCATCCTTCGGATGGACTCCCATTTTCTCGGGACGGTGCCACACTAATGTGGTTGGGAACCCACCAAATCATTCCTGTTGACTACGACTAACTCCACGGGCTCTGTCGTAGTGTTTGCCTGCAAGTGACACAAGAAAGAGCCCCCACATCGAAAAAACCATGGTCAACCGATTCGCAATACGACTTCTAAACGGAAAGGCTTTCCCTCATCGGGACGGGGAATGGTCACCTTCTCATCATCGAAAGCGATGGATCATATTGGCTCACCGGAGATCATCCGGGTTCGAGTCGGCGGAAGACTCACCGCCGCGGGAGTCAGACTCGAGGCGACGTGTCGGCACCGGGATCCGCCACGACTTGGTCGACCGTATGAACATCCGGCTCTCTTTGTCGGGACGGATGCGATCACTTGCTTGGTTTTGGGCGGCCGCTCGATTCTAAAGCCACGGGTGTGCATGAGTCGGCGGCGTAACCGGCGGAGAAGGTATAGGGTGCTGCGCAGCGGGATGGGACGTCGGGATATCCGAGGAGCGGCGATCTGCGGTTCTTCAAATGCGGCGACGTTTGGGATGGGGCCGACCATCGCCCGCATTCCCGTGGAATCTGGGCGCAGCGGGGCGGTGGAGGCATACCCGCAGTCGGGTATCCAGGGGGCGGGGGGTACAAGGCCACAGGTAGCTGATAGGGAGGCTGCGGAGGGTACAAGGCCGACGCTTCTGGGAGCACCGTCGCCGGAGGGTGCATGGCCGCAGGTTGCTGATAGGGATGGTGCGGAGGGTACATGGCTGTCGCATCTGGAAGCACCGGGGCGGGAGGCTGCATGCCCGTAAAATTTTGGAACGGCGGAAGCGGAGGGTGCATGGCCAATCGCCTTGAAACACTGGAGGCGAAGGGTGCATGCCTGACTGACTTGAGTACGTCGGATGCGGGGGCTGCAAGCCTGAGGCACCCGGATACACCCCCGGATGATAAGCGTACTGGGGGTAAGGGCCTGGGTGGTAGGCGTATGGGGCCTGCCCCCGAAGCATCTGCATCTCCACAAGCGACTGCATCATTGACTGCATCTCCTGCTGATTCTTCTTCATCATGTTCATGCTGGTGGCCATGTCCTTGAGCTTCATCATGTCACCCTTGCGAAGTGACTTGACTTGCGCCGCAATCAAGTCTATTGTCGGCTTCACGTCGGGCTTCTCATCCTTGCCATCCCCACCATCCGCACATCCTTCCGCGCGACCACAGCCGGGGAGAATTATAGCCAGATCCTCCCGCACTTTTCGGTCGTTCTCCTCATTGAACTTCACCATCATATTGCATCTGGACTCCAGCTCCTCGTCGTCTTCGTCATCGAGATTGATCACGTGAGACGACGTTGAGGTACCGCTTCCCGACATGTACATCTTCTTCGCCTCTCCGCTTCCCTTCGTGCGGCTGTGCGCAGCCATGGCTTCGGCGGTCTTGAGTCGTTGAGTCGGCGACTCGACTAATTCTCTCAGTGCAGGGCAAGCCCATTCAACGGAGGAAGAGTCTCGGGGCTCCCGGAGGTCGACCGATGCGAAGGGGTGTTATTGAAGTGGGCGATTCACTGCTTTGAACGCGCGCTTGCGGTGGGTGCCCTCGAAGCAGACGAACTGGATGGTGTGCTACAGCCGAGGACTACTGGGGAGATGGACCTTTCTGAGCGGCCGCTCAGAAACGTCCCGGCGCAGTGGTCATCCAGAGCGGTCGAGATGTCGGCGACGTCGTCCATTACCGCATCGGTTGCAGGTGAGATGTCCTCCAGAGGTGCCTGGGACTGACCGGCGTACACCTCCATAACTTGAAGATCGTCATCGTCGTCACCTTCATTGCCGCGATCCACTTCCGAAATCCCTTTGCTTCGTGCGGTCGGACGAGCGTCTGACTCCCGACATGATCTTGGAGAGAGAACACCGTTCCATCTGTCGCCGACACCCTGAATGTGGAAGTCGTCGTCGCACGAAGTCGGGACCGAGATGGCGGACTTTATGCGCTTCCTAGACCGGGAAGACGAAGCTCCTCGCTCTGGTACTGTGAAGTCCGAGTCCGATTCGGCACATTCCACAGCACTGTTTACGGGCTCCTCGACGATTGACCCTGCGTCAACGACCACATATCCGCCGGGGCGCCTCGTCGTCATTGTCCTCCAACGGCTCCCCCTTGTAGAAGTCATGCATGGCCCAGGAGCTTTTCATGTACGGTCATGATCGGTCTCTCTCGAGTCGAGCCTTTGAATTCAATATCTCCCGCCATGAGAAGTTCAAGCCACGGGGATGACAACATCCGGCCCGAATCGCTGCGCGCGCCGTAGAGACTGTTTGGTGGTACTTCATGAACTTTTGAGACCCACCTATGCACGAGACGCTACTCCTGCAAAGCATCTGCATTACAAACGAGAAAGCATTCGCCTTCAATAACTTGTTTCTCAGCGGCCGCCCAGAAAGAACGAGAGGCACCACATGACAAATGACCACACCCGAAAATCGATCGACCACTTCGAGGTCGGAGATGCTAGAAGTTTACGGCGACCGCCCGAAAACATTGATGAAATCAATTAGCGCAACGCATGACCTGCATAAAATCGATGGGATCCAGTACTTACAGCGCATGCCGACAACGCCTTCATGCCGCAGAAGAAAAGCGATGCCGTCCCTCTCATGCGCAGCACATCGATGAACCTCATGTACACCTCCGTCCTCAGTTCGCACTTCGCGATGTGATGGCGGTGATCCAGGCGATACGTCTCGACAGTCTCCGCCGAAGCATCTGAGGGTGTCAATTCACCCTCCTCATTCAACTCCGGCGGACGCACAATGTTCTCCACATCCATTACGTCCTTGCAGGAACTGACGATCCTGCTTTTAGTCTGGATGTAAAGGATGCGGATGTCGTCCTTCAGAACGTTCTCGGGCTCGCCTTTGCCGGGCGTGTAGACCACCGTGGTCGACAACGAGTGTCCCTGGAAGTTATTCTTTAGACTCTCCAGCACCACACTCTCCATACGATGCGAATAAATGATCATGAACGTCGCGACGCTGCTGATATTCCCATCCAGTACTAGGCCGAGGAGATACATATACGTCTCCGCCGTTAGGACTGGCGTTGCATCGTCCGCCAACGGAAGCAAGGTTCGGAAGTCAATTATTCCAACCTCTGCCCACTCACACAACGCCGGCCCTTTCTTGTACATGAACATCTTCTTCTTCCGCCATATGAAGTGCCCAGTCAGTTCGGCCGTTGTCGGCCTGTACACTCGGAACGTGTGGTCCGCAACGGACATGCACGTTTTGTGGCGCGTGCGGTTGTCCACCATCCTCTGCAGCACCGCCTTCGCGCGGGGGCGATGGCGGTTTGCCTTCCCCTGCGTCACTTGAGATTTCAGCCAAGGCGATCCCGCGACGAACATGGCATGGTCGGCGTGAAACGTCTTGATCCTCAAGCACTTCTTCGCCAACTTCCGATGGCTCGGGGGTAGTCGCCCTTCTTGATCTCTGCGACACCTTCGACTTCTTGTTCTTCATCACGGTGGCCATGATGATCACGATGATCTTCACCTTGTACTTCTTCCTCGTCACCCAGTCGCCATTTTTAAGGCGCGCGTCGTCCACTTCTTTGGAGTGCTGCGGCTTCTTTATTCCGAGTACACCTTCGGATCCGCGGCCGATATGTGATCCGCGAGAAGTTCCAACTGAATCGTGGAGACCAACGAGCGGTCTCAAGAAAGAGGGCGAGATCACAAGGTACGGGGAACTTGTATGGCCTATCCTTCTCGTCCACCATGTGCTTGACATCCTCTTCTTTGTCGGGGTCGATGAGCTCTAGATTTTGATACTTCTTGAAGATCTGTGCCCACTTCGTGTACGCCCCTTCGTTCAACATGACGAGCCTGATCTCGCCGAGGCCGTTGATCTTGCTAAAATTCACCTTCTCCCCACTCTTGCTCTTCGCGATCGCAGTCGATGCGAGTCTCGATTACTGTTCCTTGAAGAGCCGACGAGAACCACCACAATGTCGCGGTCGAGAATGTCAGCACCCCCATCCACCGTATCGCGACGTCACAAAGCGCTCACGGACTCTAATTACGGCGGCCGCCCAAGAACTTTGTGAAGTTTACGGCGACCGCCCAAAAAGTCGACAGCGTACGACAAGAAATCGGTTTCGAATTCTTACCTCGTACTGCTTTGCAATCTTCTCTTCCTCCGATCCTTCTTTGAGACGACCATTCTTTCGGCATGCCTTTGGGCGGCCATGAAAGGACCATATCTCGCGGAGGTGCGCCACGGTCGCTGGTGCAGACGTAAGATACGGCTGCTCGTCGTTGCCGTCGTTGCATTTGTACGACAGCGAGTGCAAGTGGGCGGGTATATCCGACCACACAATCTGACACGTCCACAACGACACGCGTGCCTTGATATCCGAGGGGATGTTCGGCACCTTCCCTTCGACGATCCTCTTTCCGGCAGCCCAGGTATGCTGGCCGTTGATGATCAAGAACTCTCCCGCTCTCACACATTCCATCCAGTCCTTCGGCCTCGTCTTTGTGTTCGGCATCACCGTCAGGATTTGCTTGATGAAGCCATAATCCGTCATATGCTTCAGAACTTTCGCCACGCCTGCTTCTTCCAACGGCCTGTAGATTGTACCCGTTGATGGATCGGAACTCGTCATGTCCTCTACGCCGAGCTGGAAGTACCGCTGCTGTCCGAAGATGTACATATACTCGGCGTTCTTCTTGAACGCCAGGTTTGCCTCCACATGAGCCTTGAGGTCCTCGTACATCTGCTCTGTGGTCCCCTTCTTCGCCTGCTTGCTTATCTTTGGTTTCTGACAAGCTTCTGCTGGGACCGACTCGGGATCAAAAGGCAACGTCTCCGGTACTCGCTCCATGTCCCCCAAGGTAAGCCTTGAGGTTACCTTCTTAACAAAGATTCTCGAAGGCCGTGGCTTCATCGACAAGCTGCTGTCGGCCCCTACCGAATTTCCACCACTCCATACGAGGCGATATTCTTGTCACGGCTCGTAGCCCCTTCGAGCTCGGGTGATGCCTCACGACTACTTGGAGCACCCCTCCCCACTTCCGACCGATGCATCTCGGGACTGGATTGCCCAACATCTTCTTTGGGTTGCCTTTCGCTTCTTCTTCTTCGCGGCCAGGCTTGGACTTGATCGCGCTCTTTTGGTCTTGTCCTCCGCAACTCGGTAGATGTGTTCGCGGTTGGCGAAGCGCTCTGCCCGGAACCTCGGCTAATTAGCTCCATTTCGTCCTCCTCTTCCTCCTGCAGTTCGGTGTTGACGAATTCTGCGCACCGCGATCGTTCGCTCGAACCCGGATGTTGGAGGATCGATTGCGGTCCCGCCTGGAAGAATGGATTTGCCGCTTGCACGCCTGCCTTCGGTTTCGAATCCCTGCGTCGACGCCACCCTCGCACTCATCCCGTCGGAACGACTCGATTTTGCCTTGCCTGAATCACGACTTTGTTCAGTCGCTGATCGTGCTTTGTCCCTGGCTGGAGGTCGAGAAGCTTCACAATACAATGCAATACTTTCTCGTGACCGCCCAGTCCTCATTACAAGAGCAAGGCGATATCTTAATCTACTGGTGACGTACAAGTTGAAGGGAACTGAATTACCTTTCTTTGCGATCATCGTCGTCGCTTTGGATGTCGGGGACCAATCGTCCTCGGCAGGTGGCTTCGTCGCTTTCCCTGTACACAACATGAAGTTAAAATGAGTGTACATCAGATTAAACGACCGCGCAGAATACAGAGTAGTTTGGAACCTAATCACCGCAATCCGAGACACGCACCTTTACCTTGCCTTGCACCCGCGCCTTTGGTGGCTTGGTGGAATGATCTTTGGTCGGGATCGGGACCTGCAGGTAGTATTAGTTTCTCGACGGCAGCCCAAAAAACACTTAATACGTTATTATATTGATACAGCCCAATATAAGTGGAAATCGTTCCCTCACCATTAGGTTTCATCGATCCAGGCACTGTCGTCCCAGATACGTTGAGCTCCTTGTGCGCCTTACCTGCACGAATGATAAAGTCGACACAAAATTGCATTAGAATCTAAACGGCCGCCCAAATACATATGTGAAAGAGGATATACAACTAATCTACTGACATTGATTGCGTCGGCTCTTGCTTGCCTATTGTTCCTGAGCGACCGCCCAAGAAAATTCAAACATGCAACAATGCAAATCCGACTGTAATTTGGAACTGAACCTTTCTGCGACTTGGAACTCTGATCCGTGCTCCCCTCAGCTTGATCTGTCGCCATGGATAGATCTGCCTTTCTCTTCTCGATCCTGTCGTGAGTCTCGCGCAATCCTCTTGCACGAACCGAGTATCCTCTCCTCACAAAATCTGCAAGGTCACGGCACATGTCGAGGTTGTTGCCTCGAAATAATTTGAGCTTGGATTCAACAAAGGATTCAGTTACAAGAGAGAAAGGCCAGTCGAGATCCTTCCCGGTCGTCATCATCCAGGTTGCGTCAAACACAATGCCGTCCTCTGGGCGCATTACGATGCACCCCCAGGCATAGTCTCGCCGGTGTTCGACGTCCAAGAAGACATGGTCTCCCTTCACTGAATATCGATGACCTTGATCATGTCCGGTTTTATACGATGTCGTTTTTACTGCGATCGAAAGCCTAGAACGAGGCTCGAAGGTCGGGTCTGCCCCATCTTCCTCACTCACGAATCACGAAGTGACCGACTTGCGTTCTTGGATTTGAGCCGCAAAGGAATCTTTTGATCTATTATCGATACCACATTTCCATCGTTTGTATCATCTCGTTCGAGATAACCCACGAGTAGTGGGAGTGATTCGTTGAACTCCATCTGCGTGCGAATTGGGACTTGACTTAGATTGTGATCTACAAGGTAATTTTTCTAAGCGACCGTGCAAATTCATATCTACCTCTTAGCATCGACAAATCGGGTTGATCGGCACTACTCGTGAGCGTGTCTCGAGAGCAGACAGATTCTAAGCAATCGTGTGCTATCGTTGCGCGACTCTTTGGATTCAACTAACTTAGATTACATTAATAAATCGGCGGTCGCTCGAAAATCGAAATGGACATAGACGACTTGGACCCCTCGTCACGAGCTCTTGATCTTTGCATTCCTCTTTTAGGGAGAATATTGGATTAGGGGCAAGAATACATTGATGATCTAATAGAGTCCGACCTCTTCTATCTTACCGGCGTTGACATGACATCTACTCGATTTAGGACCTTTGAGCATACAAACATTTTACGAGCGGTCGCTCAAAAATCCGCTCAATATTGACGTTAAGTAACCTCAATTCACGACCTCTGAATCTTGTTTTTCGTTCTCGGTCTACCGTTTTCTAGATGTCATCATCGTCCCCTCGAATCGAAGGCGGTCGCTTAGAAACCATACCTTGGTTTCTTAGAAAGTGATTTGATTCTTGTTCTATTCTTCCATTGGTGGCTTTTGCGCGGCCGCCGGAAAATCTCACAAATGTCTTAGTTACACATTTGTCATCTATGGTTCGATTACTTAGAGTTTTCTCAACGCCCGTTCGAACTACGGTAGTCATCCTTATATCTATCAATTTTAATTTATTGCGTTCTACGGTTCCATATGGTGGCCATACGGTACATTTGATTGATGATTTAAAAGAATGAGCATGAAGCGACAACTAAACCACTTACACGGAATTCATTGCCAACAATGCCAAGCTTATCGGTGTACACACCCTCGGATCATCCGCAATTCCAATCCCATTCCTACACCGCACTTTGCCTCATGAGAAAATGAAACAAGTCTCAATGACTCTCAACGATAGAAAATTCTTCACGGAAGTCTACCAACGCATAATTACATGCAAAGATTGAATGCTTCCAAATAATCAAACCAATTGAAAAAAACGCATTTGATCGAGGCTAACAGAAAAAGCAATGGCTAGAGGGCTAATGGAAAAATCGCGATTGTAGAGGCTAATCGAAACAATGCGGCGAGCAAATCGAAACAATGCGGCAAAAAGGCAAATCGAAACAATTCACGAATAATCAAACTAAGTAATCAAACACACACTCATACACAAAAACACCTCATCTAATGCGGCGAGAACATGTACTGGAATTGGAGGTCGGTGGACACGATGAAAAAGGCGGCGCGATCGGTCGGTCCGTCAGCAAAAACGATCACTCCGATAGACGTCTTTGCCGAAAGAAACCCCCGAAACCTCGATCACCAAAAAAGCTCGAAACCTGCTGCTCGGTCCGCCACGCTCGGAAGTGAGGTCCGCGAGCTATGAAGGTGAAGTCCGCCGCTCTGGTTCGGAGGTCCGCCGCGCCTTTAAGGTGAGGTCCGCCGACCTCTCGCGATGAGCTCCACCGCGCTGTGAAGGTGTGGTCCGCCGCGCCTACTTCCTCGGTGCGCTGGCGTGTCCAAATGAGGTCGAAAAAAACTACACACTCGCGGAAAAAAAAACTACAAAATCTGTTAAACGAGGTCCACAAAAATCTACACACTACGAGAAGCAATGAAAGAAACCCACACTCGCCGAAAGCAATGACGTAGAAACTTCACACACGTAGCCTATGCACAAAAGCGAGAAATAAGCCTCGGCGAGCTCAAAAAGGGAGAGTGAGAGCTCCGTGCACGAGACGGCGGAGAGAGAGAAGGAGGAAGAACAAAAGCGAGAGAATGATGTGAGCGATCGGCGAAAGTCGGCTAAAGTCATTAAACCGGCGAAAAAAAAAAAGGCCTTTGACGGCGGGCACTGCCGCAAGACATTAACTAATTGGTCATGATGATTTTCATCATGTTGCATCGTGACCGGTCATTCCTTCACACAAGATCTAATTTTTCCATGATTACACCGACTTCATTTCCCACTTATTACCACTCATCACCATTTCTTACCAAATGTATTTGTTTTTTGCCATCTATAAATTGCTGTGATATTATAGAATTTGTGTGATATTACAGAGTATATGTGCTATTACGGAATTTATGTGATATTATGGAGTTTAAGTGATATTCTGAGCTCTTGTCTTAATACACAATGACATTTATATTACGCGATTCGTTTGATGGTTTGCCCCTCACAGGTTTTTCTAAGCGGCCATCCGGAAAAATGAGCTACAAAATTGAGCTACAAAATATTAATGAGCCTCAATGAGCCTACAAAATAATAATGAGCCTCATAATAATAATGAGCCTCAATAGAATGGTTGATTAGGCTCACGAAGGTTAAGTTAATTTGAGATTGCTATGTTAATCCTTGGGATTCTTCTATGTGAGTGCTAAGTTGGTTCTTTGACCTTAAAAGTCCTAGTTTAGTTTTAGTGAAGTTACACAATTTTCTAAGGGTATAGAATCAAAGAACCTAATTGTAGTTAATCCCTAAACGTTGTAGGGGTATTTTTAGCCAAAAACTCATTTTCTAAAAAAGTGATATAGATGAAATTAAAGATAAGCTATTCAGATCTCAACCGTACAAACTTGTAATAGACTTGTAGTAGATCATGTGGACCAAAACTTGACTCATGAGACCTCATAGATTGCGAGATCATAACACATTAGTGCGCAAAACATGCTGCCTACAAAATACCATCATTTCCACTTTGAAGTGAAAATACTACCAACATGAAATTTGCAATCAAAAAATCAGCAATTAGAAAGTTGTTCATCTTCGTCTCTAAGACACTTTCGTACCAAAAAAAAAATTAAAAAAAAGTCTTGGCTCAAATAGTAGCCTTGTAGTCGTAAAAACGCCAAGAATTTTACAGAGGAAAAATAATCCAAAACTAGACCCCTCGCACTCAAATCCATGCCTTTTCTTCAATACATCCTCGGTTGGGTCAAGGTTTCTACCACTAAAAAAAGGCTATAATTGGAATCCATCCCAAACAATAAAGTCAAAATCAAACGGTGGATGAAGGAGATCTACCTCTTGAAAATCATCCATTTTTCACTTTTTCATCGTAGAAACATGTTTGCAAAGCCAATACCAAAGTTATCTAGATCAAAAACTTTCCAACTACAAAGTTGTTGAGATGCATCTAAATGTGAAACCTATGAAAAAATTCATGAAAAAGTATTTTAGATTTCACATAATTGGCTTGCAATGGTAAAACATGCCAAATGTTTGAAAACCCAAAAACAAAAGTCGCCTATACTAAAATCCATGCCACTTATTAATACTTTATTTAATGAAGAAGTTGTGGCTCTTCAAAGTTCTACGCCCTTCATCCAAATTGTCGTTTTTTGACACTAGGGACGTCTAGGGGTTAATACCAAATCATCAAAAAGCAGAGCAATAAACTTCAAAACATGATCGTATACAGTGCATGAATGATTTTTCTCTTCGCAAAGCTATGTCTTTATAGTTCCTCTTGATTCAACTATCCAGGCTTGGAAGCCTTGTACTTCAACTATCGATGCTTGTTAAGGTTCTTCGTTGAAAAACAAATAAGCCCTTCATATCTTTAAATGAAATGGTCAAATTTGTGACTTCAATTCTAATTCAAACTTTTGAAACTTTTTGCCAATCATGATAGCTATGCTTTATTTTTACTTATATTTTTCAATCTATTCTTAAGTCAAGATTAATTTTACCATGAATAGCCTAAAAGTCATTTACAACGTAGAACTAATAAAGTGATCAATAAATACTACAAAATCTAGAATTAAATTGAGAGTAGATAGTGGTACAAATTTGGAACCGATTCTCAACCCGTAGACGTCCCTAGTGTCAAAAAACAACATTTTGGATGAAGGGCACAAACTTTGAAGAGCCATTACTTTTTCATCCAAACTCCGTTTTTGACAAAATCACTTGGGTTATGTCACAAATCAAGTCTAGTTTGTGTGGTAAAAATTGCAAACTCATAAAATAAAGTATTAATAAGTGGCATGGATTTTAGTATAAGCGACTTTTGTTTTGGGTTTTCAAACATTTGGCATGTTTTAGCATTGGAACTTTGGATGCCAATGATGTGAAATCTAAAATACTTTTTCATGAATTTTTATTTTCATGGATTCCAATTATAGTCTATTTTTAGTGGTGGAAAGCTTGACCCAATTGATGATGTATTGAAGATGGATTTGAGTGCAAGGGGTCTAGTTTTGGATTATCTTTCCTTTGTAAAATTTTTGGCAGTTTTCTCGACTACAAGGCTACTATTTGAGCCAAGATTTTTTTTTTGATGAATTTTTTGGTACAAGAGTGTCTTTGGATGAAGATGAACAACTTTCTAGTTGCTGATTTTACGATTGCAAATTTCATGTTGGTAGTATTTTCACTTCAAAGTGGAAATGATGGTATTTTGTAGCATTTTTTTGCGCACTAATATGTTATGATCTCGCAATCTATGAGTCTCATGAGTCAAGTTTTGGTCCACATGATCTACTACAAGTCTATTACAAGTTTGTGCGATTGAGATCGAATAGCTTATCCTTATTTTTATCTATATTAATCACTTTATTTGAAAATGAGTTTTTGGCTAAAAATACCCTAAGGACGTTTAGGGGTTAAGGGTGTCTTAAATGAAATTAATTGTAAGGTTTTCACAAGCCCACTAAATCACACGTAGCTAAAATACTCAAATGCTTGATTACAAGTTCCATTTTAGAACCTTCATCTAGAAATTTTAGGTTTGAAGTCGAAAAAGGGTAGTTTAAAATTAGTTATTTTTAAATTATTTTTTGAAAATAAGTTTATAACCAAATCACTACTCAATTTCTGAAGTGACCAAAGTCAATAAGTTTACCAATTTTACAAGGGCAGACCATCAAAATTTACAAAAGCAAGCTTCAAAGTTTGCAAAAAAACTTGACATATCAACTTTGAACATTATGATCTCACAAATGGTAAAGATCCAACGGTTGAAATTTTACATGGTGTTAGTGTAAATAGTCTTTTTGAAGATCTTACGGTTTGAAATACTAAAAAGTAAAAAATATTGAATCATTCTGCAATTCCCAAAAAGCTGCCAAAAATCGCAGTTTTTGATTTTGAAGGCTCAAAAATACGCTTGGGCCTTTAGGGGATAATCTTGTGTTTTTGGGAGCTTGAAACCCAAAAATTACGATTTTCAGCCTCTATAGTCTCTCGAGGTACATAACAAATATATGAACTTTTTGTAGACTACCAAGCTGTAAGATACTAAACAAAACCCAATATCCACGATTTTAGAAACTTATACAATTTATTTTAGAAGTTGTTGATCTAGAATTATGTATACAAAGCTGAACTTTAAATTTTCATAACTATTTTCGGGAGTATATAGTCTTTATGATTTTATTTCCTATCAACTATTTATAAAACTTACCGAATATTACTATTTGATATAGTTTGTTATTAAATTAATTTGTTATGTCATGTGTTATATATCAATTTAAAATCAAAACAAGCTGTTGAAATGTATGTCTAAAACACTTTCAAACTTAAAAGATATTTATAATGGGGTAGGCTCTCATAGTTAATTTGTTTGAACTTCAATTGGGACTTAATTGAAATTGTTACAATGAAAGTAAAAATTAGAATATAATTTAAACCATAATATCCAACAAAACTTAGAAAACAATGATAATAGGCCCAATAATATAAAGGATGGTTTTTGTTTGAACAACTATATATCTAGAAATTGTGAAAAATTTAAACCAAATATCAACAAAACTTAGAAAACAATACTTCTAATATAAAGGATGGTTTTTCACTAGAAATTGTCACAACTATCAAACCATGAAAGTACTATCAAACCATGACTTGTCTACAATGTTGTCTGGATTTTACCTTTTAGTATAGAATACCATCTAAAAATGATGATTTACGATCAAGGCAATACCAAATCGCCTCTCTTGCCCTCTTTTGTCCTAGTACAATGCCACAATTCATTTGATTTGCATAACATAACATCACCAATAAGTGGGATAGTAAAATGAGTTTTACTCACAGGAAGTAAAACTTCACCTCATTCCCATACTCATCTTTTGTCCACTGTAAAAAAACACAATTCATTTAATAAATATATCAAAACCAATACTTAAAAGTCTATAGAAAATTCTATTTTTACAAAATAAAAAATAAAAAATTGCATACTTACCATTTTGACCAAACCAAGCGAAAAACCCATACGATACATCATCGTATCTATATGGATGTTACAATGGTAATTCTTGGTAATACTCATCGTTGTGAATGGTGTATTACCAAGGCAGATGTTATCATCTGCGATAATACCTTCTTCCTTCAATACATTTTCCAAATGTTCAAAAATATTTGGAAATTGAATCTTCAAATGATTACAAATCGGGGCTTGCCAAGCCCGATCTGCGATAGTAGCACCCTTCGACATTATGTCGAAACCTATAAAAATCACACACAAATATTAGTTCAATTTATAATAAATTGTAATAGTAAGATTTTCATAAAAAATAACATTTATACAAATAAATATGCATTCAAAACTACAAGGGTTTTGATACTTACCTTCAATCTCTCCATAAGCATATCGATAACCAAAAGTTACAATTCTTGCATCAAAATCCACCCTTTTCATTTCACCACGTTTTGTCGAACATCCCTTAGCCTCCAAAAATGTACCCACTCGGTCATCATCATTAGAGCAACCTTTGGAGGTAAATCTACCATTCACAAGTAGAAAATGAAATCCACAAGCTCCGTTTTCAACGCACAAAGTTGGAGCCGCAATCTCCTCGAAATCCCCAAGCTCCTTGTCCAAATTAAACTCTTTAGTCAATACACTTTTGGTCTCACCTTGTGAACTCTAGAAGCAACCACAAGGTTTTCCTTCCCAGTACCATGCCCCTGAAGTTATCAAAGTATCGTGTACTTGTTCTTTGAACTCGGGAAATGCACATTACATAAATGTTCCTTTAATTTTTGGCATCTCTTTGGAATCCGGCCCTCCCACACTCATTGCATGTGTACTTTTTCCACTAGAATCGAGGACAAGTCCATGCTTTTCAAAAAGCGAGGCATAAAGTGCGACTTCTCTAACCGAACGTGAGCTTTACTTGTGTAATGAACAACGATATTACTCTCGATATTAGGCACCAAGCAATCACAAATCTGGCACTTGTGTTTAAAAGGGTCATCAATCCCCAAAGCTTCCTTTGTTTACCGGCTCGCTTTTGACCTTTGACCTATGTTTTTGGCTTTCACGTAGACAAGAAGCCAAAGATTAGATTTTATAGGTATCTCTTGTATATTTAAAAAAACAAACTATACCAAACTCGTATCAAATACCATTTAGCAACAAAGAAAGAGAACACCTTAGAGCATCTTGTTGTGCGGTGAGTAAAGTCACCGAACAACTCGGCGTAAAGTAGACTCTTTATGAATTGCGTAAAATCCATGACTAAAGTCAAATCCTGGATATCAAGGCATCTTGTGACGATGTGAGGATATGTCACAAAGCCACTCGGCTAATCAAGATAAGACTTTGAATTCGGAAAGCCCCTACATCTGATACTAAATACCAAGATCTGCATTATATATCTCTCAAAGCCACGAATTACAAGTTGAAGTAAAAGTTCCTACGACGATACCATATGAATCAAAGCAATATGTATCGGAGCATTCACTAGCCATCCCTCAAGACAATCGTCGTACTAGAAGGCTATGCGATTTCTTACTTAGATTAGTCGGCCTCGTGTTCTTTCTTTCAAATGCTTGATTACAAGTTCCCATTGACAACATTCTTCAACAGTATCGGTTTGTTTCGAGGCTCTCCCACACGAACAAAGTCTCCACGGCACCCATTTCCAGCCTTGACTTCCGATATCTTGGCTACTCTCATCGATGTACTTCCCGATCAACCTTTTCTCACGAATGAACTTCGCATTTGCAAGAATCTCCGGCGGCTCGATGGCTTGGTTGAACCCATTATCACCACCGTCACGATACATCCACCACGTTCAATACCTTCGGCTTGCGGTAGGGTCAAACATGTCGGGCCGACTCATCTCCGTCTTGAAATCGGTTTGAACCGAGAATGATCAAACTGTGTGCACACCTCTACTGTCGGGGATACTTATCGCATTCCCTCCACATACTCCGCCCGATCATCCCATCCAAATATTTGAAGTTAAAAAGCAAATCGCTGACGGGCCACCTCACATGCCCGGCCAGCCAAATCCTAACATTCTCCTGCTTTGTTTGAAAACACATAAGGGAGAACGACCACAACGACCTATTTTTGAACTATCATCACGACACATTGGTGACTTGTCGTTGGGTTGATGTAAAATTGGGTGGCGACTCTGCTTTGTTTTCCTCACGTAATTACATCGCTTCTCCATTCATAGCAGGGCGAAATGCGGTAGCGGACTGCCCTCCACGATCGTGCTTCTTCGGCAAATCCACGTAAACTTGTGCAACACTTCACGCGTGTTCCCACTAAGCGTCGAGCAGTCCCATTACCATCCATAATGATGAACCCAAACTTGTCATCGGACTCTAAAAGCTCATTCAATGCTTGATTATGGAACTTGTTGTCGCAAAGATACGGTGAAGCATTGATAGGCTTAAAGGGCTCAAAATCGATCGTCACCTACGGAAAGAAAAATCACACTACAAGTCGGTCTGGACTCTCACGATTTCACGACTTCGCAACGAAGAAGCGTAACACAAACGACGAACCGCACCTTCTTCTCCTTGCCATCATCCGTGACAATTGTGCCCGTGTACAACACGAGTCCGTTGGGCGGCACTTTGTTATGCGACTTGACCTTTGTTGCGCGAGATGTTATGGCTCCCAAAACGGATTGCCTATTCACCTGTTTCTTAATATTGGAGGTACATTTCGAACTCGTCTCAAGCATCTTCGTCACACGAGAAACTTGATCCACTGCGGTATACGACTATCCGATTGATGTACACTAATAATCACATGTATATAATTGAAAGGACAACATACTAACGAGCGCATTTTGTTTTTGCTAAAAACTTCGGATGCAAAACAATCCATAAGCGAATTTTTGCGGCTCCCTCTTAAAACTCCTCAGAATTACGATCCACAAGGCTGTCATCGCTCTACAAATGATAGGTCTTTGGCAAAGCAAGTAGTGATCTAGGTATTGCGTTGAGACAGACCCTCTGGTGGCGTCCCGAAGTGCGAAAGGAAGGCTTCCTAGTATTGGATCCAGATTTAGTGAAAACTTGAAGCAAGGAAATTTGTAGGAGTAGATTCTCGGGACCTCAAGCGGTTCCTCATTGAGACTTTTGAGATTACCTTACCCGATTCACGAAGAGGATCGGGCATCAATTTGATTGACATTCTAGAACCATGTTTTACATTTGCTTGATCAAGTCGATTTACCGACTTCCTATATCTCCATATATCTCTACGTATCTCCAAGTCCCGGCCTCCAAATGCGAAAGCAACGATCCTCTCAAATTAAACACTCCTCCATCCAAGAAGATGAGAACAAAGAAAAACAACTTAATCCTCTCCTTTCACGGCGATTGCGCTCTCATGCAAGACCTCGATAACGTAGTTTCACCTACTCATTTCATTATACGCATCATCGTTGTCAAAAAAAACTCGAAAATTGCACATTAATCACGGAGAATTTGCGATCGATGCTTGAGCTTCGCATGTGTCCAATTTAACTTTAGCTACGTGGCGGGACCTCGGTGATTTGAATGAACAAATCGCGTCGAGATGATCTGTGGCGGGGACCTCAGCGATTTCGAATGAACAAATCGCGTCGAGGCGACAACGACACAACCTAATACTTCAACGACTTCTAGCATCGCGCTTAGAAGCTGGGAGATCGACCACGAATTCGAAACCCTACTTGTGACCATGCGGTTAGATCATGGCGCCAAAATCGGTCGCCACCTAGCCAAACCTCCAAAAGAGAAAACATACAGGAGGCATGATGAGGAAATCATGGACGTCTCTGTTGCCGCGGCGGACTCGAGCGCCTTGATGAGCTTCTTGATTTTCCATATCTCAATGTTCTTATCGGTCTCCCCGCCGCCGTCCGACATCGTGACTAGCGGCGCCACCAATGAAGAATCCGCCCTTGATTTGCGCGATCCACGAGCCTGCAAGAATGAATTGAAACCTCACAAAGTAGACATTATGGCTTCAAACGGTCGATCGATTGTGTACGGAGGAGAAAGCGGTTCGTTCATATCGATCACCTCAAAGCGGTGCCGTGTCGTAAGACCTGCACTGATTTGGATGGTCAATGAGGCAATTCGTCACCTCTGACATCATTCATGACATGAGCAGTTTACAACTCAAGGTGGTGAGAGATTGGTGAAAACAAGGGATGGACTTACCCGATGCAGGCGCTTATTTCCTTGTGGAATTGGGATCAGCTGGAATTCAAGCACGACAACAACGTTAGTTCACCTTTTAGTGTTGGTGCTCTGGGGCGGAGTTTCAACTTGTGATTACGAACGGCTCCGTCCATGCAACACATCCCACACATGCATGAGAAAAAGACCGTGTCGTGGTTTGAGAGGAAGCGTCGTTATCCGGATCCCCACTTGTTGGTGACTATGTAATTGTGTACATGCGGTTTTTGGAGGGACTGTTGCTAGAAGTTTTCCGCATTTGTTGTGAAAACACGACCTTTCTGCACCACAAAGATCGGCTCTCTTGGCGGCAACAGCAACCTCGATTGTTCATACGATCCATCCAAAGACAACGGCATAGAAACTAGTGTAGAACTCAAATGCAATTGTTCTACGGATGAAATCGTAGACGACATCTGAAGTTTACAACTCAAGGTGGGTGAGAGATTGGTAGCAGTTGGTGAGAGATATGAGCGTTCAACGACTCATAAATAAAACCAAAGACACACCTTACTGCGATAGGCGATGGGCCAGCGTGTCTGAAATCTTTGGGCTTAAGAAGACTCGAGAAGTGTCAATCCTCCAAAGATTTCAAGAAGCTCGGAAAATTACGTAAAAACTCCCACATGGAAGCATACTTGTATATAACCAAGTTGAAGATGTCATTCCGGTAGACTTGATGCGATCTTGAGGCAGTTCGGAGAGGTTTTGTTTGTGAAAGTTCTAATATTGTGGTTGATCGAGCGAGTTTGCGTTGGTTTGCTCGAGACACCATGTCTTGCGGGTGTGTTTCTTTGCCCCAAGTGCGGATGCGTAGCGACTTGCGCGTGAGTTTCAACCGGGATTGACTTTCGACTTACGCAATTTTGTTTTCATCTACTTCTTGCCGTGGTTGTTTCTTTGGTGGCGATTGCAATAACGATCTGGACTTGGCGATCTCGAGCGGGAGCGAGTTTAGGTAACGCGGCGACACCTCTCTCTCTCTGTACGATCGAGCGCTTTTGTGTAAGATTCTCATAACTTATCGAGTAAGGGAGGAGATAAAATGACATCGTAGCTTAACTCCTCGTGTAAGACGCCCAAGATCGGCGAGGTGGCGTGATCAATTATCTTGATAAAGAGCAAAAACAGATTCAGGCTGGCAAAATCTATCGACAATATCGGAACCGTAACTTAGCTATGTCCGGGTTCGGAATCAATTGTTTGAGTTGACAAATATTGAATGATGATGCGGGGTGAACAACGATGAATAGAATCATCCCCAAATGTGCATTGAGCCGCAAAAGTATCCACAAGGACCACAGGCGATTTGGCCATTTCTGCGGGAGTTTTTGGCGGCTTTGGCGGGCTCTCTCTCGATTCTCGGCGACACGGAACCATAAAAATGTAATGGAAGCTAAAAACTCAACCGGACTAGCGATCACAAAGCCGAAAGCGGTGTGAAAGTAAGGCCATCCGTTGTAAGCTTATCGCTGATACGCAACTACATACATTTGCGGCACTTCATCCACGGGGCCGACACTAAGCAGCGGAGTGGAGGATACGGGAGGCTCGGCGAAGGGCAAGCACTTACCGAAGGAGGCGGGGAAACCCTCGGCCGGGAAGCGCGCGCGAGTGAGGGTGACGTCGATTCTGAGGATGTGTGAGAAAGAGAAAGGGCAAGATCGAAGCCGAGATAGAGAGGAAGCGAGGTGCTTGAAGGAGGAAGCTCAACGTGGCGTCGAGAGATTCTTCGTTCAGCGACAACAGCACACACCCAGTGGCTTGGCTTTGGTAGGCGGGGCGGTTTGAGATCTCTGTTAACATCCATTATTCGAGGAGCAAGTGGGCGGGAGATTACGGAAGTACGAAGAGAGCGAGGCAAATAGAAATGAGTAGCATTTTTTGGTTTTGACTTTTGGACATAGTATAAGGGCAAATATTTCTAAGCGGCCGTTCAAAAACATTGTTGTTCTTGAGCGGCGTTGAAATATTTGCCCTATCATGTCAAAACTTCGACAAAAACCGACATCATTTTTCATTGTAAGCACCCCAAAAAGCGCCATATTAGCGGAATAACGCCATTTTAACAAAATGGGTTCAAGTGACAAAATAACCAATATGTTGTGAAAAAAGTTTTTCCCATATGCATAATCAAGTTGGGTACCCTCGGTAGAATTTTGGAGACTTGTTTTAATTTTATGAACTTCATGCAAACTATTTTCTAGAAGAAGGTCAAGAAACAAAAACATAGGAAAACATGCATATAAGATCATATAAGATATATTTGGTTCAAGACAAATACGAGCGACAAGCACCTCTCTTTACAAGTTTGTGTATTTTAAGAAATGTTTCTTTTGCAAATATTCCGAAATCTTGAATTTTGGAAGAAATAACTTTGAAATTACTAGAATTTTGCAAGATTATTTTTGAAAATTTTGGAGGGTGTCCACGTAGAATTGGCAAGCTCTTTCCGTGGGTTACTTCCACGACTTAAGTATCGATTTGTTTATGGACATGTTCCAAAAGCAAAATTCAAGAAATAATAATTTTAAACTACCCGTTCTAGTCTTGAAACCTAAAGTTTCTAAATTAAGATTTTTAATTTGGAAAATGGCTTTGCCTATTTTACCACATATACTTTGCAATATCCAAAAGTTGGAAGAACCTTTATCAATCCGTTGGAATGCGCAAGCGGTTTAATCTAATATTCATTATCTGTTTTAGTAAATGTTTTCATTACATTAATATTTACAAATGTTGTGAGACTTTAAGTTGTTGAGAGAGGGTTAGAGGTTGAGATCTTTATGATTTGAGAATTTTAACGCTCAATGAATATTAGACACGAACAAGTGTGATATTATGGTATTTTAAATGAATCTTACGGTTTAGAAATTGCATAATATCATGAAGGGATTAATATTGATTTCCCATTTCATGCAAAATCTGGTTACTAATATTCATTAAAAATTATATCGAGATTCAATTATATATTTCTATACATATGGAGTTCCGGATATTATACTTCACATAGTGCCTAGACTATCTAAAGGTTATGATTATGTTCGAGCGACACTCAAAATTGATGTCATATTATAGAGGTCGAAGGTGATATTATGGAAAATGAGTGGCTCTGTACGTAACTATGGAGGAGTTCACCGTTGGTGTCTTTCTGAGAATCATACGAGGCCCTTTTCACGATCAATGAATTTCAATGAGATCCGGTTATTCGGACGTGCGAGGCTTCATTCTCATGTCCTATTCCCGTATGGCGGACATGCTATTTAAAGCGGAGAAGCGATGCGTGGCATTGCGGTGGCGCTCTTTTAAGTCGACAAAAAGTAGTTATGGCCAAGGGTGCACTTCAGCGGCGCGGCGCGCGGCATTCATTTTTGTTTTACTGCGATCGCTTCTCCGTGAGAGCATAGTCGTGGTCGCGGTTAGAATCACTGGCAGACGGGCGGTCAGTGCCGCCGTTTGAAGGAGAATGAGTCGTTCTACCGGTTTATTTGAGTTTGAGGCGGTAGGTGGTGACCGCACTCACGCATCCCAGCCATTCACGACTTGGCTCGGCGACGGGACTCGACACGAGCAGACCGTCCGCTTCCTTCTCTCGGTTCCACCTCACTGTTAACATGTAGAATTAGCTTGTTGTCATATTTGCTTAGCTACTAGCGACTCAATCCTCGCTCGGATAGTACAAGACAATAGCTCCGAGGTCATTACGATGATTGAATGTCTGTACTAGTCATTGAAGCACTGCGTTGCCAGGGGCGGTCGGGGGCGTCGGTAGTTACTACGAGCGTTCGATGTGCGATTCTTACTTCAAGTTAACTTGATTCACTTGAACCCCAAGTTCACTTACTATAGTTAGTAGTTGGCACCCATACACTCGGTGATTGTGCTAGCGATTGAACAGATTGAATGGAGAGTAGTTGAAATCTTTATAGTAAGTGCATCATCTTTGTTGAATTGAGTTCATTAGATTACGGAGACTACTTGTGGCCACTCTTATAATACACTGCTCATTGATTCCCTCATTCAATCGAGTCTACGACTAGTAAGATTCAATACGATCGATTGAATTCTTAGTACTTTAGTTAGTAGTACTTACTAGGCGAGGATTCTCATGATCATTACGTATTAGAAGTTAGATCAATTCATGAATTTTCAACGAACAATCATGCATTCCTATACTTGAAATGCTCAATGACACCTAGTTACTTTGCTTCATATTATGCGGTTTCATGCAAAATTTGAGTAATATGCGTGGTGTGTGAGTAATACTATACATTCAATGAAAATGTTAGCAAGGTTCGTAGAGGAAAAGATCTGATTGAGAAGCGATGCGGCGAATCGCGATGGAGAATTGTCGATTAATCCGGCGTTTGTCGATTTAATCCGGCGGCCGTGCAAATCCTCAGTGCAGTAAAAATGGCATCATGCGCTAATATGGCACACATCTACTTTCCCGACGGTACAAAAAGCGTGTGATATTACGGAATTCTCGAGATGATATTATGGAAAATGAATGACAATGTTTATAATGGCGTGATATTATTAAAATAATCGCCAAGCCCGTATGAGCGGTTCAGCGATATATTGAGGGGACATCTTTGTCTTTTGACTCTTTTGGTCATCGAGAGGCACGTGTAGCGATTGAGTGACAAATGAATGCGGGCGGCCGTTGATTTGGTTTATTCGTAGTTCAACGATCAACCAATTTGGACTGCGGATCTGTTTCACTCGAAAGGAGCTCAAGCGTAAATGTTCTGCATGGGCGTTGAAGATTTCGGCGTAAGCGGTATGTGTAATCATTTGCTAAGATGTATGTGGTTCTTGAGGCTGCGGATCGTTTTTATTACGGACGACCGTTTAAATTACAGTGCAAGATGCGATTCCATTTCTCTAAAGCACGCCCGATTAGTATTATCTGGTGCGCAAATTGTAGATATTCTTGGGCGGCGGCTCGGATATATGCGTACCCACCGTCGAAAGATGCTTTACGGGTGTACTTCTAAATGTTATCGGTACCATGATGGTAGCTTGTATGGCGGCCATGTTACAAAATCCGAAAGCATATGGGCGGTGGTTCTCCAATGCCCTCGCATTACATGCGATGTTTTACGGACGGTCATTCATTAATTGTTTGATCCACTTTTGTGGAAGGTACCGGTGACTTTTGGCGGAGTCAATTGCTTGAAGTCGTGGGTCAGTTTACAGGCGGTCGCTGATTTATTTGTGAAGTTTTAGGATGAAGTTTTCGGTTTCTCTATTTGCTTGATGTGATCATGTTACCTCCCTTCAAGTTGTTGTCCCGGCCTTTTACGATGTCGTTCTCTGTTTACGGTGTGCACTCACTTGGAGGCTCGGAAGATTGATGTCATTCTTCTACTTGGTGGAATCCTATATCTCTTGCACTTCTTTATTGGCATGTCGGGGTCCTCTGTATCTACGAGACAATGTCGACTACTGCCCCGTCCTCGGCAACTGGCTCGATGCGTGTCGTGCACATCATCGATGGTAGTCAATTCCTCTGGGACGGCAAAACATTCTTGTCTCCGTGCTCACCGAACCGTATTGTTTGCGGGGTTTCACGGATTATGGCGAGAGGCAGGACTCCGGGGTTGAAGTCATCAAGACTCGGTGGATGATGATCCTATTCCGAGTGTGAGGGGATTGGAATCGACCAATGGTCGGGAATGGCCTTACTTGCAAAACATGATGACGGGAGGCGACTTTGCGGGCGTCATTATAGTGAGCGTGGATCCGAATCGTGTATTGACGGCGGGCGTTTTGGGAGAAGGGAATGTTGGCATCGTAGTTCTCGAGTGTCGGCGGAGATCTTTGCTCTTGTCGACATGCTCATACCATGGCCAAAGCGTCAAGTTTTCATTGCGTCGGAGAGAGAGGTGAGTGTGTACGACCACGCTAGGAAGAACATGGCGCTCGGCGATGCAAGGAATGGTGGGCCTAGGACTCCGGGAAGCGTGGTATCGCTATCAAACAAGATCTCGTCGTGCACGGTGAAAAGAAGATAGGCGGAAGTCCTTGTTATCAGACGGGCGCTTGCAAGAGTCTTCGTTCAAAGATCTGCAACCAAGGTTGTACTAGAAAGTTCGGGGTGGGGGTGGTCCGTGCATTACGCACCGAGATGCACATCTGATCGTTCCAGGCGAAGTCGATGAAGAACCTTGGCGTTCACGCATGCGCGGCGTTTACGGTGGAAGCGAAGGTGGTCGCGGTGGAGGAGGAGATTTGCATAAAAGCCTGGCGGATAATCCACAATGTAAGTCTGCGGACGTTCCATAGTGCGCTTCTAGGGTGAAGCGACAAGAGAGAGGGCTCCTCACGGCAACTTGTCGCGCGATAAGTGTCGGACTAAGAGTCTCAAGCCGTCGAGACTCTTCGCTCATTCTTTCGACAAAAAGCGGACCACATGCCCCATATGCACCGGACGCTTTCTTACGGTGAGGGGCGCTCGTGAAGGTTCTTCTGCGAACACGTTGGAGTTCGCTCTAGAGGGCGTCAACAAGGTAGTTGTCAATTTACGAACTCGGACATTCCATTTTCCCTCATTGTTTGTTCCAATGCGATCATCCTATCCGAGTTCACTCGGTTTTGGAGTGGCGCAAAAAATTCTCCATGGAATTGTCGGTTAGTTTTACGGCGGTCGTTCAAAATGATCCTCAATAATTCTCTCAGTTTGCCTTCATTTGAGAAGGGGTGGGGGATGACACTATGGATGCAAGGCGAGAATATCACGAGGATATATGTATACGGGCGGTCGCTCGGAGTAATTACTTGACGACGTTCGGGGTCATCTGCGAGTGCATGTGCCTTTGCATCGTTTCTAGGGCGGCCACCGAGAATCATGATCGAATGTAGACCTCAATTTACGGGCGCTATTGAGGAAATGCTTTTGACCCCTTCAACGTTGCTCTGTCACCATTCCCAGGTCAATGAGGGCTCGGCCTCGACACGATCTCGCGACCTTGCTTGGCAAGATCGTGGCAAGCATTTTGGGGACTTTTCGGTGAAGGCGAGAGGAGATGACTTCTCAAGGTGCGGCGAATGTGACAAGGCGGGGCCCTTCGCGCGGCGTTAGTGCGCGATCGGAGGAATTGACGCGTCAGCCGGAAGTTCGATTACACCTCTTCGCGCGGGAGGCATGTCGGCGGCGTATTCTATGACGGGCGCTATCAAAATATCGGCCCTCACGAATGTTGTCTATTATCCCGACAAGATGGACCATTCCAAAAGCAGTGTGCCTGCGTTTCTGAGAAGACCAAGTCCTTGGACGCTTACATGAAGCTACGGTCATGGTGGCGGGGATGTTTGCTCAGGCGCGGTGGCGAGAAATGCAGCGCTCTGACTTGCCCATATTCGATTCCGATAGCAATTTCTCGATGGGATCAATCGCGAAGTTGCTTGCGTGATCTTGAGGAACCGCTCGTCGGTAGTTAAAGCCTATTGGAGGTCGGCTCCACGCCACTATTCCGGTATTGCGCATGGAAGTGAGGTTTGTAGGGCTTCGTTAAAAGAGGCAAGTGAGGGCGGAATGGATGCGAGCCCCTTCCTTTGTGCTCCACATCCAAATGGACAACGGTTGGAAGGATAACAAAAACCGATATGTCTTTTGCTTTTGGTCTCTCTTGGTTGCCAAGCGTATCGTGAAGGAAGTGGTGGTCTCATTTATGATGGTCGGGCACACTCATGATGACATTGATGCATCCTTGGGCGTTGGAGTATGAAATGCGGGAGAATGACTATCAACTCTGCCCTTGTTGATGCGGTCTTACATGGACATGGAAGAAGATGCCACGATTCCTCACCTCGTGGAGGAGGTCCCAAACTTCAAGGATTTCATAAAACCATTTATAGCAACCCGGTGCGAAGAGGCTAGTCGGGCATGCAAAGGGACGGCAATTCAAGTTCTTTGTGGATGACAATGGTTGGCGATCATGCAATATAAGTTGAATTGCACAAGAAAGGAGTGGAAACTGCTCTCGGAATCAAAGGCTGTGGAAGGCGGATGCGAAAGGCCGACCAATCTTGCCCGGAAGGAGAGCCCATGGCGGTGAGGCCGCAAGCATTGAAGGGTGAAGGCGACACACTTCACGGACTAGATGGATACATCAAGCATTGGGAGAGCTTGTTGGAAGAGGAAGGCTGGGTCTAATTTCCACGCACATGTATCGCTGTATCCAATCTTTGGACGAGGTAAGAGATAGCGTGAGTGAGAAGGACTACTTGACGGTTCTCGTGAGTTGCGGTGTGGATTCTGGCCTCACTTTTGAGACAACAAGGAGACATCATGACGGACATCATGGAGGATGGAAGAACTCGAGAGGAGATGGATGAAGGCGAACCGTACATCGGAAGTTTGGATGCCGGACCACCACCGTCTTACAATGTTGCCGTCGATGCAAAGAAGGTTCCTCCTCTTTGTGCGACCCGCCTCCGAGCAAGGGAGCCGATATGGATGGGAATGGCGGACGACGATCCGCGATTTGATCCTACTGGGAACATTTTAGAGATCCCCATGAGGTGGTATGTACCATGTGCAAGCTGGAGGCAATGTGAGAAAGGTATCAAGGTTGGGACGGACATAAGCGATTCATGTGGAAGCCCGATCCTACATGCACCATGGCGGACTATACATCAGCCGATAGCATCCTCGCATCGTGGAAGCGAGGTCAACCAAAAACAACACGCAAGTCGCACCGAATAGGCAAATACAATTTGCTTTGGACAACTCTGACCAATTGAGGTTCACGAGAGTCTCGGCATGTGAAGAATATGAGCATTTCTACATGGTAGGGAGGTTTGAGGTAGGCTGCCCGAAAAGACGTGTTGACTAGCCCAGTTAGGACAAGGCTGTAGACATCATTGGAGAAAACTTCAAGGAAGTTTGAGGAAGCCACAAAAATTGTCGGCAAAGTGTGGTAAGAAGTGAGTGAATATACCAAGAAGAGAGTGTGCGAGGTACATTCCGTGCGGTTATATGAGTAAGTTATAGCAATGATACACGCGTTATTTAATGCGCATACCAAAAGGCGGAAAACAACGTGTGAGCATAGCGTCTTGCAGTAGAAGGTTTATATTCCAAATTTCCGGATGTAGTAGATTACAATTATGTTTTATGTCAACGTTAAATAAGCGATAAACATTTCGATCCTTCGATAACATGACAAGAGGTTTTGTATGTATTGAGTAAAATGAAGATGAATATTACAAAGTTTGTTACTAGTGTTTGACTCTCAATGAATGTAATGTACAACACAATGGTCAATATTTACTTTCACTATTGGAAACCAAGTCTTGTGTATTCCCATGTCCCATGTGGAGGCATCACATCTCACATTGAAATTCTTCTCTATCACTTGGTTTTTAACTGCGGCTCAAAAAGTTATAGTGTGACATTCTGATATTCCAGAGTGTGATATTATAGAGTCTATGTGATATTATAGAATCCGTGTGATAATATGAAGTCCATGTGATATTACAAAGTCCGTGTGATATTACGAAGTTCATGTGATATTACAAAGTCAAGAATATTAAAGTCAAACTAGAATACAAAGTCCTAGTGATATTCGAGTGAGAAAGCATTCTCAACTACCTCCTATTGTGCCATTTTGCAAGAATATGTCACCAAATGCGCGTTTTTATAAAAACTCAATTTTGCTCCTTGGCAAAATGGCACAAGGAATGTTGCCATTTAACGAATTGAGTTATGCTTGTTTTTATAATGTGATGAT
>CM073327.1:162708-182708 GCA_037043015.1 Bryum argenteum | reverse complement strand
TCCATGCCTCTTCGGGTGTCTTACCAACAAGTGCACTTGTTGGGCACCTGTGCGTGTGTACACACGCGTAAACCACCGCTTCCGCCCAAAGGTTCTTGTTGAGGTTTTGGTGGTGTAGCATGCTCCTTGCCATCTCCACGATGGTGCGATTTGCTCTCTCCGCCACTCCATTTTGTTGTGGTGTGTAGGGTGTTGATAGTTGCCTTTGAATGCCATGAGCTTGCAAGAAGCGCTCAAAGGCCTTAGAAATAAACTCTCCTCCAGTGTCCGATCGAAACGCCTTGATCTTGTGCTCCGATTGCTTCTCCACAAGCGCCTTGAACTCCACAAACTTGGCAAACACCTCTCCCTTGGACTTCAACACATACACCCACACCTTCCTAGAGAAATCATCAATGAAAGTCACAAAGTACGAGCTACCGCCCATTGAAATGGTCTTAAATGGACCACAAACATCCGAATGCACTAACTCCAATGGCTTGTTTGCTCGCTGACCTCCCTCATTTGGAAATGGAGTCCTAGAAAGCTTGCCTTCAATGCACCCTTCACAAACCGCTGAATTTGATGCACCATCCTTGATTTGCATGCCATTCACCATGTTTTCAAGGGCCTTGACATTGTGGCATTTGGCATTTGGTGATTGTGGCATTTGGTGTGCTACATTGGCCATTTCATGCATGGAGAAGGGCATTTCATACAAACTCCCTACTCTAGGCAATCTTGCAATCACCTTCCTATTGGCGGCCCTCACAATGCATGCATCATCATAAAAGTGGATCTTCAAACCATTTCGAGCAAGCTTGGAAACGGATAGCAAGTTTCGCTTTAACTTTGGGATGTGCAGCACCTCGTTTATGTTGATCTTGTGCTTCACTCCCATCACCATCACCTCCTCAACAATGGTGCCAACTCCAACCGCATGTACAATGCTATCATCTCCCAAGTGCACATTTCGTGGTGGTGATAATACCTCATATGTTTGGAACGCTGCCCTATGCGGTGACATGTGCTTGGTTGCTCCCGAATCCATGATCCACTTGGCCATGGTGTTGTCATCTCCATCTCCATTAGCAAAGGCGTGCTCCTTCTCTATCTCCTCTTTACTTGCATCAATGGCGCTCTTCTTCTCCTTCTCCTTGTTTCGAAGCAATTCCTTGCAATGTGTCTCGGCTTGCCACAAACGTAAACACAACCTTGGCCATTTCTCATTCACCAAATTGCCCATGGCTATGCGCATCGCTGCCCTTACAACACTTAATCACTCAAAACTAGCTTCCAATCACTCAAATCAGCCCCTACAAGTGTGCAAACACACTTGTGAACAAACAAAGCACCATATAGGCCTCTCTAACGCTCAAAAACAAGCAAGATGCACTTGCTCCCACTCAAATCAGATCACACTCAAGCTATTTGACCTCCAAATGCTAGATCTAGATGTCTAATATACACACAAGGTGTATTTGCACCTCTAAGCACTCAAATCAGCCCTCAATGCTTCCAAATGAGCCCTTGTGCACTCTCTACACTAGATCAGCCCTCAATCTATGTCAACAAAGCTTCTAGACCTTCAAATCACTCAAGTAACTCACAATTAGCACTCCAAAGCTCAAAAACTACTCCAATTGACTCCAAATGCTCCAAATCGCTTCAAAACACCTCCAAATGGTTGCAAACACCTCCAAATGACTCCAAATGCATCTCCAAAGCTATAAGGACCTCCTAGTAGTGCAAGTCAGCCCAACATGTGCTTGCAACACCTCCAAGACCTCCCCAAGCCTCCAAATGTATTCCAACTCAACCTCACTACAAGAGTAGTGGGCCCATAACCTATTGAAGCTCAATAGAGAGAGAGAAGGAATACAAACAATCAAAGCTTACAAACAAGTAGAGCAATGAATGCTTGAATGAGATACATACTCATACCAAGCCCTTGCTTATATATCCATAGGTAGGCACATGGTGCTACAATCAATATGGGATAACCGAGAGGCTAAGGCCTCTCTCCACTCTCTAAGGCTCTTAGGACCAGCCCTCTTCACACACTCTAGAGAACTAAGACCTACCCTCTATACCTCACATAAATACACTCTAATAACTATTAGATGCTCTTATAACCACGAGCAATCTAATCTTCAACAAAATCAGCCCTCAATGCTTCCAAATGAGCCCTTGTGCACTCTCTACACTAGATCAGCCCTCAATCTATGTCAATAAAGCTTCTAGACCTTCAAATCACTCAAGTAACTCACAATTAGCACTCCAAAGCTCAAAACTACTTCAATTGACTCCAAATGCTCCAAATCGCTTCAAAACACCTCGAAATGGTTGCAAACACTCCAAATGACTCCAAACGCACCTCAAAGCTATAAGGACCTCCTAGTAGTGCAAATCAGCCCAACATGTGCTTGCAACACCTCCAAGACCTTCCCAAGCCTCCAAATGTATTCCAACTCAACCTCACTACAAGAGTAGTGGGCCCATAACCTATTGAAGCTCAATAGAGAGAGAGAAGGAATACAAACAATCAAAGCTTACAAAACCTAATCTCTAGCAATGAATGCTTGAATGAGATACATACTCATTCCAAGCCCTTGCTTATAGGTAGGCACATGGTGCTACAATCAATATGAGATAACCGAGAGGCTAAGGCCTCTCTCCACTCTCCAAGGCTCTTAGGTCCAGCCCTCTTCACACACTCTAGAGGACTAAGACCTAGCCTCTATACCTCACATAAATACACTCTAATAACTATTAGATGCTCTTATAACTACGAGCAATCTAATCTTCAACAATTCAAGCATTCATTGCTCTACCTTGTGTGTAAGCTTTGATGTTTGTATTCTCTCTCACCCTCTATTGAGCTTCAATACCATATATATCTACTCTAACAAGTACTAATTGCTCTTATAAACTACGAGCAATCTATTCTTCAACACTCCCACTTTGCGAGTAGTTACCACCCACCTCGCAATCCCATCGCCTTCGTAAGCTTCTCGTGCCTCACCTTAGCAAGCGCCTTGGTCAACACATCGCCTACCATATCCTCTGTTGAGCAATACCACAAGCTCACCTCTCCATCCACCAACTTCTCTCGAATGAAATGGTCTTCATCACATCAATGTGCTTCGTGCGAGAGTGGTGCTTCGGATCCTTTGCAAGAGCAATACACCCTTGGTTGTCACACATGATGCTCGTGGCTCCCCTGCAAAAAATCCAACATCCTCCAATAGTTGCCGCAGCCAATGCCCTCCTTCAAGCAATGGCAAGTTGCCATGTATTCCGCTTCCGTAGTAGACACCGCTATTGTGGGTTGCCTCTTGCAATTCCACGAGATTGCGCCATCTCCTACAAAGAACACATACCCTGTCGTGGATCGGCGCTCATTCACATCACCCGCCCAATCCGCATCACAATACCCCTTCAACTCAAGGTCTTTACCTCCAAGGCACAACTTGTAATCAATGGTGCCTTTCAAGTACCTCAAGATGCGTTTTACCGCCATCCAATGTTTATTGAGATTGAAGGGAAAGACTTTACTTAGATGGTATTGGATGATTTCAGCCATGCAAGGGCTGAATACAAGTAGTAGGAAGCCTCCTCTACATATCTCCTAACCATGTGTGGATAACTCACCACTATGGGCTGCAAAGGCTGACTTGACTACAAGCAACACCTAATGGAGTATATGAACTAACTAAGTGCATAGTTCTACTCCTACGCCTCCATGTACACTATCTACTTCAATAGGTACATGTTTCTCAACACTCCCACTTTGCTAGTGGGCAAAGGCACACAAACCCCTTTTTCTCAATCAACATCAAGACTTTCCAAGCGCAATAGTTAGGACATCACCAACGTAGCTACCTCCCACTTGCTTGAATCTTCACAAATCATCAAGTGTCGATGGGATTCCAAGAGAAGCCACATTCGCTTGATCTTCATGTCGGGAGGAAGAATATGGTTCATCCACCAATCCCCAAGTGGCTTGCGAGTCCTTGTGGGGTATCTTGGCTCCTCTAAGGGCTGCTCCCATGGCTCCTCCATAGGCTGGTCCTTCTCGTGCTCTCTTGGTGAGCAAATAGTTGATGTCTCCTTCCGATTGCGGAAACACCCACCTCCTCCTTGGGTTCCTCCAAATCTTCTTCATCTTCATCTCCCACTTCTTCAATGTCAACTCTTGGAGTTGAGCCCACACTTTGGGCTGGTCCTCCACTTCTCCCACTTGGGCTCACCTCCAAGTGCTTAAATTCAGCGCCTCCATCTTCCAAGAACGTTACATCTCTACACTTGATAATGGCCTTGGTGTCCAAACGCATCAGCCTATAGGCCTTCGTTCCCTCACAATACCCAAGAAGAAGACACTTGACTGGATGGCCTTGGCATCCAACTTGGTCCTCTTTGCATTTGGAACCAACGCATACGCAATGCAACCAAAAACACGCATATGGGACACATGGGGCCTCACTCCACTCCAAGCCTCTTGAGGTGTCTTGCTTACCAATGCTTGAGTGGGGCAGCATGTTCCTCGTATACACCGCATTGCTCACGGCCTCTCCCCATAGCTCATACTTGAGCCCTTGGCCATGAATCATGGCCCTTGCCATCTCCACAATGGTGCGGTTTGCACGCTCCGCAACACCATTTTGTTGAGGCGTGTAAGGGGCTGATGTGTGGTGCTCAATGCCATGGGCTTTGAGGAAGTTCTCAAATGCCTTGGAGACATACTCCCTCCATTATCCGACCGCAATACCTTCACCTTGCAATCAGATTGGGCCTCCACAAGCGCCTTCCAAGTCTCAAAACGCCCAAACACCTCACTCTTGCACTTCAAAGATATACACCCATATTTTGTGAGAAATCATCTATAAAGGTGACAAAATACCTTGCTCCTCCAATGGAAGTGGTCTTCATTGGCCCGCACACGTCCGAATGCACCAACTCCAACTTCTTGGTGGCCCTTGTTGCTCCATGCTTGGGAAGGGCTGCCTTGCTTGCCTCACTTGCTTGCTCAATGCACCCTCGCAAGCCAAGGAACTCCAATCGTGCTTGCAAGAAGAGAGAGTCCAGCCCAAACACAATGTGTTGGAGGCCCTTCAAGCTCTTCAAATTCAAGTGCCCAAGCCTCCTATGCCAAAGCTCCACAAGCTCATCATGGGCTGATCCATGAGCCACACAAATGAACTCCCATTCACCTTGGTGAATTTGAGTAGATACAATTTGCTCACAAATGGTTGCAATCAAAAACACTTGGTGATCTCACAACACACCCCACATTGTTGAATTGAACCTTTAAACCTCCCAAAGCCAATTTGCTTACAAAGCAAGTTGGCATGCAACTTAGGCACATGGAGCACCAAATGTACGAATGGTGATCCTCTTGGGCTTCAAGAGCCAGTGTGTTGCCCCTCTATTGAAGCTCAATAGAGGGTGAGAGAGAATACAAACATCAAAGCTTACACACAAGGTAGAGCAATGAATGCTTGAATGAGATGCATACTCAATCCAAGCCCTTGCTTATATATCCATAGGTAGGCACATGGTGCTACAATCAATATGGGATAACCGAGAGGCTAAGTCCTCTCTTCTCTCTCTCTAAGGCTTTTAAGACCAGCCCTTTCACACACCCTAGAGGACTAAGACCTAGCCTCTATTACTTACTCTAACATACTCTAATAACTATTAGGTGCTCTTATAAACTACGAGCAACCTAATCTCTAACACTCCACACTTTGATGAGTAGTTTTCTCCTCAATCCCATCCCATCTCCTTGTGCCTCACCTTGGTAAACGCCTTCAAACATATCACCCACTATGTCCTCCATTTGGTAATACGTCAAGCTCTCTCTCTCTCCATCCTCTAACTATCTTGGGCGCATTTGGCAACAAAGCCAATTCCCATGTGCCATTGTTTTGTTTGGTCAACTCCCACTTGCTTGCATCACACACTTTGCAAAAGATTTTTCATCACCCAAACAAAATGGTGCCCCACTCACGCTCTCCTCTCCCACATTGGATACCATGGGCCTCGCACTGCGCCCTCTTCAATCTTCCTCATGTGATTCAACCTCCACATCCTCCTCTTCCTTCTCTTTCGGCTCTTGCACTCCTTTAGGCTCTTCTCCAACTTAAGCCTCTTGTACAACGCACGCTGAAATTGGAGTTGCATCCACCCCAATCACCATAGTGGCTCCAAACTCCCACTTGGATGCATCTCCACATTCGCATCTCGACAAGTGGCCTCCTCCGCAATCACCACATCACGAGCCGCTGAATTTGATGTCCTATTCTTGATTTGCATGCCATTTACCATCCTTTCAAGGACCTTCAAATTCTTCACATTCAAATGCCCAAGGCGCTTATGGCGTAGCTCCAAAGGCGCTGATTGTGGCATTTGGTATGCCACATTGGCCTTATAATACATAGAGAAGGGCATTTGATACAAACTCCCTTCTCTTGGCAATCTAGCAATCACCTTCCTATTTGCAGCCCTCACAATGCATGCATCATCATCAAACTCCACCTTTAAGCCATTAAGACCAAGCTTTGCTATGGATAACAAATTTCTCTTTAACTTTGGGATGTGGAGAACCTCCTTTATGTTGATTTTGTGCCTTACTCCCATCACCTTCACCTCCTCAACAATGGTGCCAACTCCGACCGCATGCACAATACTACCATCTCCCAAGTGCACATTTCGTGGTGGTGATATTACCTCATATGTTTGAAATGCTGCCCTATGAGGTGACATGTGCTTGGTGGCTCCCGAATCCATGATCCACTTGGCCATGGTGTTGTCATCTCCATCTCCACTTGCAAAGGCATGCTCTTCCCACATTTCCTCTTTGCTTGCAACAACGGCGCTTACAAAGGCATACTCCTCCTCATTGTCTTTGTTTCTTGCAACATTGGCACTCTCCTTCTCCTTCTTGTCTTGGAAGCAATACCTTGCAATGTGGCCCGGTTTGCCACAATTGAAGCACGTCCTTGGCCCATTTTGCATCCTCCGTTTGATTTGAGCCGCCACCAACGCTTCCTCACCACTTTGAGCACCCCTCTCCTTCCTCTTGGACACTTCATGCATCAACCTTGACACCACAAACTCCATTTTAAGGTCAGCAAGTTGCAAGGTCTCTAAAGCCGTTATCAAGTGCTCAAATGAAGATGGGAGACTATCAAGCAAGGTCATAACAATATCCTCCTCCTTCATGGGCACATTCAAGCAAGCAAGTTGATCCGCAAGTGCCTTGATGTTGTTGATGTGCTCCAACAAGTCAGCCCCTTCCTCCATCTTGATTGTGAAGAACTTGCGCCTCAAGAAGAGGATGTTGGCCAAGCTTCTTGTCTCATGGATGTTGCAAAGTACCCTCCATGCTTCCGCTGGTCCTTTGCAACTCTTGATGTGAGCAAGTTGGGCATCCACCAAATTGAGCCCAATCATGGACATGGCCTTCCTCACCCTCCTCTGGTACTCCTTCTTGTCCTTGTCACTTGCATGAGAAGGTGGTGCCTCCTCCGTGCCTTCAACAATCTCCCACAAGTCCATCCCGGAGAGCGCCAAGTTCATCTTAAACTTCCAAAGGTGGAAGTTGTTGCCATTGAACTTTTCAAGCACCCTTACACTCTCAACCTCAAAAGAAGCCATGGCTGAACACAAGCGCTGCCCTTACAACACCAACAACCCAAATCTACCACCTAAGCACCCAAATCAGCCCTCTTGGAGTGTGCAAACACACTTGTGCACACAACAATGCACAAAAAGCCACTCCAACACTCAAAAAAGCAAGATCCACTTGCTCCCACTCAAATCAGATCACACTCAAGCTATTTGACCTCCAAATACTAGATCTAAATCTCTCCAACACTCTAAAGGTGTAAATGCACCTCAAAGCACTCAAATCAGCCCCTACAAGTGTGCAAACACACTTGAGCACAAAACAATGCTCAATAAGCCTCCCCAACACTCAAACAAGCAAGTTTCACTTGCTCCCACTCACATCAGATCTCATTCAAGCTATTTGACCACCAAATGCTAGATCTAGATGTCTAATACACACACAAGGTGTATTTGCACCTCTAAGCACTCAAATCAGCCCTCTATGCCTCCAAATGAGCACTTGTGCACTCTCTACACTAGATCAGCCTTCAATATAGTCAAGAAAGCTTGTAGACCTTCAAATCACTCAAAACTAAGCTTAGGAGTCTCAAATCACCACTTTAGCACCACAATGGATCAAATCAGCCCTTTGTGTGCACACATGCACCCAAATGCTAGATTCAGCCCTCAATACTTCAAGTGCACTTCAAGTTGATCACAATTAGCACTCCAAAAGCTCAAAACCACTCCAAACAAAGGATTTGGTAGCCAACAATGCAAATCAGCACCTCCTTGTGTTAGTATCACTCTACCTAAGACAAGGGAAGCATACAATACTCCAATGCCTTCAAGAGTCCTCCAAACACCTCCAAAGTGCTTCAATTGCCTCCAAATGCTCCAAATCACCTCCAAACAACTCCAAACACCTCTTAATGGTTGCAAACACCTCCAAATGGCTCCAAGTGCACCTCCAAAGCTCCAAATGGTTGCAAGCACCTCCAAGTGGTTGCACACCTCCAAGTGCACCTCCAAAACTCCAAATGGTTGCGAAACAACGTTAAATGCCTCCAATCATACTCAATCCAAGCCCTTGCTTATATATCCATAGGTAGGCACATGGTGCTACAATCAATATGGGATAACCGAGAGGCTAAGTCCTCTCTTCTCTCTCTCTAAGGCTTTCACACCCTAGAGGACTAAGACCTAGCCTCTATTACTTACTCTAACATACTCTAATAACTATTAGGTGCTCTTATAAACTACGAGCAACCTAATCTCTAACACCCTCCACATGCACCTCCCCTATGCCAAGTGCCTCCACCATGCCATTGTCTCCCATGTAAATCTTCTTCCCGACAACGGGTTGATAGGTATGAAAGGCATCTCGATGGCTAGTCATGTGTTGTGTGGCACCAGAATCCACAATCCAAGTAAACATGTCCGCCTTCTCTCCTCCTCCATGTGTAGAAAAGGCGAAATCATCTCCATCCTCCACTTTGGAGACTTGATGTGCACTCTCCTTGCCTTAGGCTTCGCTGGCCCTACAAAATCAAGCAATGTGGCCAAGTTTGCCACACTTGTAGCATGTTCTTGTCTCCTTCCAATCCTTGCTATTGCCTCCCTTGGCAAATCTTGACACAAGCGCTGATCCCTCTCCTTGGGGCTCATTCTCCTTGCGCTTGGTGACCTCATGCATCAAACGGGCTGTAACAAACTCCAAGGTCAGCTCCTTCATTGGCCTTGTCTCCAAAGCGGTGATGAGGAACTCAAAGGAGGGTGGTAAGCTCTCCAACAATGTGATGACCACATCTCCTTCCGTGACGGGTGCCTCCAAGCAAGCCAACTCATGCGCCAATGCTTTGATCTTGTTGACATGATCCAACAAGTCATCCTCCTCTTGCATCTTGGTAGTGAATAACCGCCGCCGTAGAAATAGGATGTTTGAGAGACTCTTGGTCTCATGGATGTTGCAAAGGGTTGTCCACGCTTCCGCTGGTGTTTTGCAATGGCGGAAGTGTGCAATTTGCTGATCCACAAGATTGGTCACAATGAGAGCAAAAGCCTTCTTTATTGAAGCTCAATAGAGGGTGAGAGAGAATACAAACATCAAAGCTTACACACAAGGTAGAGCAATGAATGCTTGAATGAGATACATACTCATTCGAAGCCCTTGCTTATGTATCCATAGGTAGGCACATGGTGCTACAAACAATATGGGATAACCGAGAGGCTAAGTCCTCTCTTCTCTCTCTCTAAGGCTTTTAGGACCAGCCCTCTTCACACACCCTAGAGGACTAAGACCTAGCCTCTATTACTTACTCTAACATACTCTAATAACTATTAGGTGCTCTTATAAACTACGAGCAACCTAATCTCTAACACTCCCACTTTGCGAGTAGTTTTCTCCTTGCAATCCCATCTCCTTGTGCCTCACCTTCGTAAACGCCTTGGTCAACATATCACCCACTATGTCCTCCATTTGGTAATACGTCAAGCTCTCCTCTCCATCCTCTAACTATCTTGGGCGCATTTGGCAACAAAGCCAATTCCCATGTGCCATTGTTTTGTTTGGTCAACTCCCACTTCCTTGCATGCACACTTTGCAAAGCATCACCCAAACAAGTGTCCTCCTCTCCCTTATTGGATACCATGGGCCTCGTGCACGCTGCCCCTCTTCAATCTTCCTCATGTGATTCAACCTCCACATCCTCCTCTTCCTTCTCTTTTGGCTCTTGCACTCCTTTAGGCTCTTCTCCAACTTGAGCCTCTTGTACAACGCATGCTGAAATTGGAGTTGCATCCACCCCAATCACCATAGTGGCTCCAAACTCCCACTTGGATGCATTGTTAGAGATTAGGTTGCTCGTAGTTTATAAGAGCACCTAATAATTATTAGAGTATGTTAGAGTAAGTAATAGAGGCTAGGTCTTAGTCCTCTAGGGTGTGTGAAGAGGGCTGGTCCTAAAAGCCTTAGAGAGAGAGAAGAGAGGACTTAGCCTCTCGGTTATCCCATATTGTTTGTAGCACCATGTGCCTACCTATGGATACATAAGCAAGGGCTTGGAATGACTATGTATCTCATTCAAGCATTCATTGCTCTACCTTGTGTGTAAGCTTTGATGTTTGTATTCTCTCTCACCCTCTATTGAGCTTCAATAGGTTATGGGCCCACTACTCTTGTAGTGAGGTTGAGTTTGAATACATTTGGAGGCTTGGAGAGGTCAAGGAGGTGTTGCACACACTTAGAGGGCTGATTTGCACTCCTTGGAGCATTGGAGTCGCATTTGGAGCCATTTGGAGGCGTTTGCAACCATTTGAATGTGTTTTGAGGTTATTTGGAGCCATTTGGAGGTGTTTGCAACCATTTGGGGCTTTGGAGGTGCATTTGGAGCCATTTGGAGGTGTGTGCAACCACTTGGAGGTGCTTGCAACCATTTGGAGCTTTGGAGCTGTACTTGGACCCATTTGGAGGTGGTTGGAGGTGATCTGAGGCATTTGGAGGCAATTGGAGCATTTTGGAGGTGTTTGGAGGTGATCCGAGGCATTTGGAGGCATTTGGAGCATTTTGGAGATGTTTGGAGGTCTCTTGAAGGCATTGGAGGATTGTGAGCTTCCCTTGTTTTGGTTAGCGTGTTTCTAACACATGAAGGGGCTGATTTGAGCATTTGTGGTGCATGTGTGCACACAAGGGGCTGATTTGAGCATTTGTGGTGCAAGAGAGGTGTCTTGAGGCTCCTAAGTTGAGATTTGAGTGATTTGAGGTTCATGAAGCTTATTTGACATTGATTGAGGGCTGATCTAGTGTAGGGAGTGCACAAGTGCTCATTTGGAAGCATTGTAGGCTGATTTGAGTGCTTAGAGGTGCACATTCACCTTGTGTGTGTAGTAGACATCTAGATCTAGTATTTGGAGGTCAAATAGCTTGAGTTTGATCCAATTTGAGTGGGAGCAAGTGGATCTTGCTTGTTTGAGTGATTTGTTGATCTAGAAGCTTCTTTGACATAGATTGAGGGCTGATCTAGTGTAGGGAGTGCACAAGTGCTCATTTGGAGGCATTGAGGGCTGATTTGAGTGCTTTGAGGTGCATATACACCTTGTGAGTGTGGAGGAAGCCTAGATCTAGGATTTGGACGTCAAAGAGCTTGAGTGTGATTTGATTTGAGTGGGAGCAAGTGGATCTTGCTTGTTTGAGTGTTGGAGGGGCTTATTGTGCATTGTTTTGTGCACAAGTGTGTTTGCACACTCCAAGAGGGCTGATTTGAGTCTTTGAAGCTAGATTTGAGTGGTTGGTGTGGTTAGGGCAGCGTTTGTGCTTTGCCATGGCTTCCTTGGAGGGTATTAGGGTGCTTGAGAAGTTCAATGGCACCAACTTCAACTTGTGGAAGTTCAAGATGAACTTGGCACTCGATTCCATGGACTTGTGGGAGATTGTTGAAGGCACGGAGGAGGCACCACCATCTCATGCAAGTGACAAGGACAAGAAGGAGTACCAAAGAAGGGTGAGGAAGGCCATGTCCATGATTGGGCTCAACTTGGTAGATGCGCAACTTGCTCACATGAAGAGTTGCAAAGGACCAGCGGAAGCATGGAGGGTACTTTGCAACATCCATGAGTCAAGAAGCTTGGCCAACATCCTCTTCTTGAGGCGCAAGTTCTTCACAATCAAGATGGAGGAAGGGGCTGACTTGTTGGAGCACATCAACAACATCAAGGCACTTGCGGATCAACTTGCTTGCTTGGATGTGCCCATGAAGGAGGAGGATATTGTTATGACCTTGCTTGATAGTCTCCCATCTTCATTTGAGCACTTGATAACGGCTTTAGAGACCTTGACCCTTGCTGACCTTAAGATGGAGTTTGTGGTGTCAAGGTTGATGCATGAAGTGTCCAAGAGGAAGGAGAGGGGTGCTCAAAGTGGTGAAGAAGCGTTGGTGGCGGCTCAAAACAAACGGAGGATGCAAAATGGGCCAAGGTTGTGCTTCAATTGTGGCAAACCGGGCCACATTGCAAGGTATTGCTTCCAAGACAAGAAGGAGAAAGAGAGTGCCAATGTTGCAAGAAACAAAGACAATGAGGAGGAGTATGCGTTTGTAAGCGCCGTTGTTGCAAGCAAAGAGGAGATGTGGGAAGAGCATGCCTTTGCAAATGGAGATGGAGATGACAACACCATGGCCAAGTGGATCATGGATTCGGAAGCCACCAAGCACATGTCACCTCATAGGGCAGCATTTCAAACATATGAGCTAATATCACCACCACGAAATGTGCACTTGGGAGATGGTAGTATTGTGCATGCGGTCGGAGTTGGCACCATTGTTGAGGAGGTGAAGGTGATGGGAGTAAAGCACAAAATCAACATAAAGGAGGTTCTCCACATCCCAAAGTTAAAGAGAAATTTGTTATCCATAGCAAAGCTTGCTCTTAATGGCTTAAAGGTGGAGTTTGATGATGATGCATGCATTGTGAGGGATGCAAATAGGAAGGTGATTGCTAGATTGCCAAGAGAAGGGAGTTTATATCAAATGCAGTTCTCTATGTATGATATGGCCAGTGTGACACACCAAATGCCACAATCAGCGCCTTTGGAGCTACGCCATAGGCGCCTTGGGCATTTGAATGTGAAGAATTTGAAGGTCCTTGAAAGGATGGTAAATGGCATGCAAATCAAGAATAGGACATCAAATTCAGCGGCTCCTGATGTGGTGATTGCGGAGGAGGCCACTTGTCGAGATGCGAATGTGGAGATGCATCCAAGTGGGAGTTTCGAGCCACTATGGTGATTGGGGTGGATGCAACTCCAATTTCAGCGTGCGTTGTACAAGAGGCTTAAGTTGGAGAAGAGCCTAAAGGAGTGCAAGAGCCGAAAGAGAAGGAAGAGGAGGATGTGGAGGTTGAATCACATGAGGAAGGTTGAAGAGGGGCAGCGTGCACGAGGCCCATGGTATCCAATAAGGGAGAGGAGGACACTTGTTTGGGTGATGCTTTGCAAAGTGTGCATGCAAGCAAGTGGGAGTTGACCAACCAAAACAATGGCAGATGGGAATTGGCTTTGTTGCCAAATGCGCCCAAGATAGTTAGAGGATGGAGAGGAGAGCTTGACGTATTACCAAATGGAGGACATAGTGGGTGATATGTTGACCAAGGCGTTTACCAAGGTGAGGCACAAGGAGATGGGATTGCGAGGAGAAAACTACTCGCAAAGTGGGAGTGTTAGAGATTAGGTTGCTCGTAGTTTATAAGAGCACCTAATAATTATTAGAGTATGTTAGAGTAAGTAATAGAGGCTAGGTCTTAGTCCTCTAGGGTGTGTGAAGAGGGCTGGTCCTAAAAGCCTTAGAGAGAGAGAAGAGAGGACTTAGCCTCTCGGTTATCCCATATTGTTTGTAGCACCATGTGCCTACCTATGGATACATAAGCAAGGGCTTGGAATGACTATGTATCTCATTCAAGCATTCATTGCTCTACCTTGTGTGTAAGCTTTGATGTTTGTATTCTCTCTCACCCTCTATTGAGCTTCAATATGCATCTCCACATTCGCATTTCGACAAGTGGCCTCCTCCGCAATCACCACATCACGAGCCGCTGAATTTGATGTACTATTCTTGATTTGCATGCCATTTACCATCCTTTCAAGGACCTTCAAATTCTTCACATTCAAATGCCCAAGGCGCCTATGGCGTAGCTCCAAAGGCGCTGATTGTGGCATTTGGTGTGCCACATTGGCCAAATCATACATAGAGAAGGGCATTTGATACAAACTCCCTTCTCTTGGCAATCTAGCAATCACCTTCCTATTTGCAGCCCTCACAATGCATGCATTATCATCAAACTCCACCTTTAAGCCATTAAGAGCAAGCTTTGGTATGGATAACAAATTTCTCTTTAACTTTGGGATGTGGAGAACCTCCTTTATGTTGATTTTGTGCTTTACTCCCATCACCTTCACCTCCTCAACAATGGTGCCAACTCCGACCGCATGCACAATACTACCATCTCCCAAGTGCACATTTCGTGGTGGTGATATTACCTCATATGTTTGAAATGCTGCCCTATGAGGTGACATGTGCTTGGTGGCTTCCGAATCCATGATCCACTTGGCCATGGTGTTGTCATCTCCATCTCCATTTGCAAAGGCATGCTCTTCCCACATCTCCTCTTTGCTTGCAACAACGGCGCTTACAAACGCATACTCCTCCTCATTGTCTTTGTTTCTTGCAACATTGGCACTCTCCTTCTCCTTCTTGTCTTGGAAGCAATACCTTGCAATGTGGCCCGGTTTGCCACAATTGAAGCACGTCCTTGGCCCATTTTGCATCCTCCGTTTGTTTTGAGCCGCCACCAACGCTTCCTCACCACTTTGAGCACCCCTCTCCTTCCTCTTGGACACTTCATGCATCAACCTTGACACCACAAACTCCATCTTAAGGTCAGCAAGTTGCAAGGTTATTGAGATTCAATAGAGGAAGAGAGAGAATACAACACACTCAAAGCATACAAACAAGTAGAGCAATGAATGCTTGAAATGAGATATTTCCTTCTAGCAAAGGCCTTTACTTATACTTCCTTATTGGCACCTTCCTAGTGCCTTCTTGTACATTTTCCAAGTGCCTTTGGCCCACATGGTTCACATGTGTGCCCCTTTAGTCTTTGCCACCACCTACTTGCCTCCTATAGTCAACAAAGTGGGCTGGTCTTCTCTCCCCTCACTATTGCTCTTACGACCAGCCCCTTTTCACACTCTAGAATACTAAGTATAAGCTTCCATATATATATACTCTAACAAGTACTAATTGCTCTTATAAACTACGAGCAATCTATTCTTCAACACTCCCACTTTGCGAGTAGTTACCACCTCGCAATCCCATCGCCTTCGTAAGCTTCTCGTGCCTCACCTTAGCAAGCGCCTTGGTCAACACATCTGCCACCATATCCTCTGTTGGACAATACCACAAGCTCACCTCTCCATCCTCCAACTTCTCTCGAATGAAATGGTGTTGCACATCAATGTGCTTCGTGCGCGAGAGTGGTGCTTGGATCCTTTGCAAGAGCAATACACCCTTGGTTGTCACACATGATGCTCGTGGCTCCCCTCTGCACAAACCCAACATCCTCCAATAGGTGCCGCAGCCACAATGCCTCCTTTAAGCAATGGCTCGTTGCCATGTATTCCGCTTCCGTAGTAGACACCGCTATTGTGGGTTGCCTCTTGCAATTCCACGAGATTGCGCCATCTCCTACAAAGAACACATACCCTGTCGTGGATCGGCGCTCATTCACATCACCCGCCCAATCCGCATCACAATACCCCTTCAACTCAAGGTCTTTACCTCCAAGGCACAGCTTGTAATCAATGGTGCCTTTCAAGTACCTCAAGATGCGTTTTACCGCCATCCAATGTTGAGGACCAGCCTTTGCCATGAATTGGCTCACCATGCTCACCGGGAATGCAAGGTCAGCCCTTGTGGCCACCATTGCATACATCAACGACCCCACCGCTGCCTTGTATGGAATGGTCTTCATCTCTTCTTCAACCTCCTTGAACTCCTCATCCGAAAGCTTCAACAATGACCCCTTTACATCAAGAGGGGTGCCAATGGGCTTGCATTCCTCCATGTTGAATCGCTTGAGCACCTCCTCGATGTACTTGCCTTGGCTCATGGTGATGGTGCCTGCGCTGCGATTGCGCTCAAATGCAACACCAAGGCAAAACTCCAAAGGCCCAAGATCACTCATCTCAAACTCCATCTCAAGCTTGGCCTTCAACCACTGCAACACCGCATCACCACTAGCCAAGATAATCAAATCATCAACATAGATGATCACAATCAACAAGAACTCCCTTGTTTGCTTCACATACAAGGAGTGATCCGCATGGCTTCTAGAAAAGCCTTCTTTCGTGAAGAACAAGTCAATCCTTTGGTACCACGCCCTTGGTGATTGCTTGAGCCCGTACAACGACTTCTTGAGCCTGCAAACAAGGTGTTGGGTGCCCTCCTCCACAAAGCCAAGGGGCTGGTCCATGTAGATGTCCTCCTCCAACTCACCATTCAAGAACGCCGTCTTGACATCCATTTGGTGAATCTCCAAGTCCATGGCTGCCCCAAATCGCCAACATGCATCGTATGGTGGTAAACTTGGCCACGGGTGCAAAGGTCTCATGGAAATCCACACCCTCCACTTGAGAGAAGCCCCTTGCCACCAAGCGTGCCTTGTAACGCACCACGTTGCCTTGTGCATCCCTCTTGGTCCTAAACACCCACTTACAACCAACACTTTTGCGGCCTTTTGGCAATGGGGCCAATTCCCATGTGCCATTGGCCAGTAGAGATGCATACTCCTCTTGCATGGCCAACTCCCACTTGCTTGCATCCACACTTTGCAAAGCATCACCCAAAGTTAAAGGATCATCAAAACAAGCCACATTTGCACGTTCTACCTCACTAGGTGGTGGGAGAATGTGGTTCATCCACCAATCGCCAAGCGGCCGCCTCTCCCTTGTGGGGTACCTTGAACCTTGTGTTCACGCCCCTCTCCAATCTCCTCATCTTGTGGTTGCCTCTCCTCCACAACCTCCTCCTCTTGTTTGTCTTGTTGCTCTTCTTCAACTTCTCGAGCAAGCGGTGCTGAAATTGGAGGTGCATCCACTACAATCACCGTAGGTGGCTCCAAACTCCCACTTGGATGCATCTCCACATTTGCATCCGCACAAGTAGCGTCCTCCGCAAACACCACATCACGACACTTGAGGATCTTCTTAGTCTCCAAACACATCAACCTATATGCCTTGGTGCCTTCACAATAACCAAGGAACAAACACCTTGTGCCCTTTGCATCAAGTTTAGTCCTTTTCTCATCCGCACCTTTGCATAAGCAATACAACCAAATACACGCATGTGTGCGATCGAAGGCCTCCTACCACTCCATGCCTCTTGGTGTCTTACCAACAATCTGCTTTTGTTGGGCACCTATTTCGTGTGTGTACACACTGTAACCACCGCTTCCGCCCAAAGGTTCTTGTTGAGGTTTTGGTGGTGTAGCATGCTCCTTGCCATCTCCACAATTGTGCGGTTTGCACGCTCCGCCACTCCATTTTGTTGTGGTGTGTAGGGTGTTGATAGTTGCCTATCAATGCCATGTGCTTGGAAGAAGCGCTCAAACGCCTTGGAAGTGAACTCCCCTCCATTGTCCGATCGAAACGCCTTGATCTTGTGCTCCGATTGCTTCTCCACAAGCGCCTTGAACTCCACAAACTTGGCAAACACCTCTCCCTTGGACTTCAACACATACACCCACACCTTTCGAGAGAAGTCATCTATAAAAGTCACAAAATACAAGCAACCACCCATGGAAATGGTCTTGAATGGACCACACACATCCGAATGAATCAACTCCAATGGCTTGCTTGCACGCTGACCTCCCTCACTTGGAAATGGAGTCCTTGAAAGCTTGCCTTCAATGCAACCCTCACAAAGCGCTGAATTTGATGCACCATCCTTGATTTGCATGCCATTCACCATGCTTTCAAGAGCCTTGACACTCTTCTCATTCAAATGCCCAAGGCGTCTATGCCATAGCTCCAAAGGCGCTGATTGTGGCATTGGAAGCGCCACATTTGCCATTTCATGCATGGAGAAGGGCATTTCATACAAACTCCCTACTCTAGGCAATCTAGCAATCACCTTTCTATTGGCTGCCCTCACAAGGCATGCATCATCATCAAATTCTACCTTTAAACCGTTTAAAGCAAGTTTTACAACCGAAATCAAGTTCCTCTTGAACTTAGGGATATGGAGCACCTCGTTCATGTGGATCTTGTGCTTCACTCCCATCACCATCACCTCCTCAACAATTGTACCAACACCAACCGCATGCACAATGCTATCATCTCCCAAGTGCACATTGCGTGGTGGTGAAATTACCTCGTACGTTTGGAACGCTGCCCTATGCGGCGTCATGTGTTTGGTGGCTCCCGAATCCATGACCCACGTGGCCATGGTGTTGTCATCTCCATCGTTGATTGCCATAGCATGCTCCTCCTCTTTATTCACCTTGCTTGCAACAAAGGCGCTTAGAAACGCATAGTCCTCTCCATTGTCTTTGTTGCTTGCTAGGTTTGCACTCTCCTTCTCCTTCTTCTTGTTTAAGAAGCAATGCCTTGCAATGTGGCCCGGTTTGCCACAATTGAAGCACAACCTTGGGCCATTTTGCATCCTCGCTTTGTTTTGGGCCGCCACCAACGCTGCCTCACCACTTTGAGCACCCTTCTCCTTCCGCTTGGACACTTCATGCATCAACCTTGACACCACAAACTCCATTGTAAGGTCAGCAAGGTTTAAGGTCTCTAAAGCGGTGATCAAACTCTCAAATGAAGGTGGCAAGCTATCCAATAGCGTCATCACTATATCGTCCTCCTTCATGGGCACTTCCAAGCAAGCGAGCTGATCCGCGAGTGCCTTGATGTTGTTGATGTGCTCCAACAAGTCAGCTCCTTCCTCCATCTTGATTGTGAAGAACTTGCGCCTCAAGAAGAGGATGTTGGCCAAACTTCTTGTCTCATGAATGTTGCAAAGCACCCTCCATGCTTCCGCTGGTCCTTTGCAACTCTTGATGTGAGCAAGTTGGGCATCCACCAAATTGAGCCCAATCATGGACATGGCCTTCCTCACCCTCCTTTGGTACTCCTTCTTGTCCTTGTCACTTGCATCGATGGTGGGAGCCTCCTCCGTGCCTTCAACAATCTCCCACAAGTCCATGGAAGAGAGGGCCAAGTTCATCTTGAACTTCCACAAGTTGAAGTTGGTGCCATTGAACTTCTCAAGCACCCTAACACTCTCACCCTCCAAAGTGGCCATAGCCAAGCACACACGCTGCCCTTACAACACCAACAACTCAAACGAGCTACCAAGCACTCAAATCAGCCCCCTACTAGTGTGTAAACACACTTGCGCACAAAACAATGCACAAAAGTCCTTCTCTACACTCAAACAAGCAAGATCCACTTGCTCCCACTCAAATCAGATCATAAACAAGCTTCTACAACTCCAAATCACTCAAATGTAAGTAGAAGAGCCTCAATTGACCTCCTTAGCACCTCACTAGCTCAAATCAGCCCCTAGTGTGCACACAAGCACTCCAAATGCTAGATCTAGCTCTTACAAATCAAAAGGCGCACTAATAGATCACAAACCACCCTTCTAAGCTCACAATCACTTCAAACAAATGACTTGAGAGCCCTTAATGCAAATCAGCACCTACAATGTGCAAGGAGGACTCAATTCAACTACAATGGACGCTTACAAGCACCCAATGCCTTCAAAACACCTCCAAACACCTCCAACTTGCTCCTTTTGCCTCCAAATGCTCCAAATCAACTTCAAATGACTCCAAATGGTTGCAAACACCTCCAA